>ML358961.1:0-79096 GCA_005239505.1 Nicotiana paniculata | reverse complement strand
ACATTAATATTTACATCGAAAATAGTATAGAATTTGGGTGTGGTAAAAAAATAGTTGTTCACAGTAATTCCGCTGGTCGATGCATGTTATTCGTAAACCTTTGGCATCTGTCACATTTGGATACGAAATTCTCGGCTTCTTCTTCCATCTTAGGCCAATAATATCCGGCTCTGATTAATGTTTTCACTAAGGATCTAGCCCTTGAGTGATTTCCATAGTGTCCTTTATGGACTTCTTTCATCACAAATTATATCTAGTTAGGTCCAAGGCATTTAGCTAGGGGTCCCTCGAACATCTTGCGACAAAGTAAGTTGCAAATAAGGCAGTATCGTGCAACTTTGCGGCGTAGTGCTTGAGCCGCTTTCCTGTCTTTAGGTACGGTGCCATTCTGCAAAAAATTAAGAATTTCATTTCTCTAGTCCTAGGTTAGGTTGTTGAAAGTTACCTCATTCCTGTCTTGGTCTATTATTGAATGAAATAGTTGAACGGCAATAGCATTGTATTTGTTCATTACTTCCGTGACTGCTGCGAGGTTAGCTAATGCATCTGCCTCTGCATTTTCTTCTCTAGGTATTTGCACTACCTTCCATGTTTTGAATTGTCTCACGAGCTCCCGTGCTCTTTCAAGATATTGTTGCATTCTAGTCTCTCGAGCAACGTAAGTCCCCTGTATCTGATTTACTACCAGTTGGGAATCGTTGTTGATCACAATTTGCTCGATTGAGAGTTCCTGTGCAAGTTCAAGCCCTGTAATAACAGCTTCTTCATTGTTAGTGATATGATAACACTTTATAGCTTGCCGTATCTTTTCACCCGTGGGTGATATCAAGACTATGCCTAAGCAAGCGCCTTTAATATTTGAAGAACCATCGGTGAACAAGGTCCACAGGCCTGTATTAACACCGTTAAAGAATTGGAACTCTTTTTTCTACTTCAGATACAATGCCATTACTAAAGTCGGCAAAAAAATCAGCTAGTATTTGAGACTTAATTACAGTCCTAGGCTGATAAATTATTTCATGCTCACTTAATTCTATGGCCATTTGGCTAATCTTCCTAACAATTCTTGTTTATGCAGAATATTTCTTAAAGGATATAAGGTCACAACAGTTCTTGGGTGGAATTGAAAATAGGGTCGTAATTTTCTAGATGCCATTATTAAAGCTAAAGCTAATTTTTCCAGATGTGGATATCTAGTCTCAGCATTTACTTACATAATAGATAGGTGATTGTTTACCTTTTTCTTCTCTTACCAATACTGCACTTACAAAAATTTCTGAGATAGCTAGGTAGATGTACAATCTTTCCCCTTCTTTTGGCTTTGAAAGTAGTGGTGTTTTCGATAGATAAATCTTCGGGTTCTTGAGGGCTTGCTGAAATTCTTAAGTCCATTCGAACTGATTCTGATTTTTGAGAACTGAGAAGGATTTAATACTTTTTTCGGAAGATCTATATATAAACCTTCCCAAAGCTGCTATTCTTCTTGTCAGTCTTTAAACCTCCTTTTTATTTGTTAAAACCTCAGGTATTTCCTCTGTGGCTTTAATTTGAGCAGGATTTACCTCTATTCCTCTATTTGATATAAGGAAACCTAAAATTTTCCTGATTGCACTCCAAAAGCGCATTTCTCTGGATTCAACTTCATATTATACATGCGTAAAATATCAAAAGCAGTAGCTAGGTGCTGGAAATGTTCTTGTGCTTGTGTTGAATTTACCAAGATGTCATCGATGTACACCTCCATCATTTTTCCCAGATGTTCGAACATCTTGGTCACTAGCCTTTGATAGGTGGCTCCAGCATTTTTTAGGCCAAAAGGAATGACTTTATAACAATAAGTTCCCCTATTCGTGATAAATGAGGTTTTTTCCTCGTCTAAAGGATCCATTTCAATCTGATTCTAACCAGAATATGCATCTAGAAAGCTTAATAGTTCATGACATGCTGTAGCATCAATCATTTGATATATATGAGGCAATGGGAATGAATCTTTGGGGCATGCTTTGTTTAAATAAGTATAATCTACGCATACTCTCCACATTCAATTATTTTTAGGTACTACCACGGTGTTTCCCAACCAGTTAGGGTACGTTACCTCTCGTATCGAACCAATCTTCAAGAGTTTCTGTACCTCTTCGTCGATCACTTGGTTCTTGAATGGTCCTTGCTTTCTTTTCTTCTACTTAACAGGTACGAAGGACAAATTTTCATTTAGTTTATGAGTCATCAGTTCTGGTGGGATGCCTGTCATATCTGAGTGGGACCACGCAAAACAATATGCGTTATCGTTTAAATAATCAATTAACTTACCTCTTCGAGTGGGGCTTAGCCTCGTGCCTATATACACTTTCTGCTCAGGTTTTTGTTCTAATAACGGAACATCTTCGAGCTCCTCCGTAGTTTTTTTGATGTGCTCATCTTCCTCCGGTTCATGAATGATGTCTGGTTTGGAATCTGCATCTGTGTGGTATAGTACACCTTCCGTGGTAACTTGACTCTTCTTCTCGTAAGTATTTTCTTTTGTGCCTGTTTGGGAGATTTCCTTATTTCGTAATTCTTCCACCTCTATTTTCTTGTTGTAGTGTACCACAAAATTTATATTTTTTACAGTTTTCTGATCTCCTTTGATTTGTTGAATCCCCCATTTTGAGGGAAATTTAATTACCTGATGCAACGTGGAGGGTATCTCTTTCATGTCGTGGATCCATGGCCCTCCAATGATCATGTTATAAGCCATGTGAGTATCGATGACTTGGAACCTCGCACTTTTGATCACCCCCTCAGCATAAGTGTTAAGCTCAATTTCTCCTTTTTGTTATAACCGTAGAGTTATCGAAATAGGATGTGGCTCGTGCTTTTAGGATTACTTGATTCCCCAGTAGAATTTCTTCTACGACTCTTAGCAAAATGATATTGACTGAACTGCCCGGATCAATCAAAACTCTTTTCACGTTAGTTTCATGAATAAATAGAGATATTACCAGAGCATGGTTGTGCGGAAGCATTAATCCGCTGCTATCTGCATCATCGAAGGTTATATCGTCTTCTCCACGAGCACGTTTCCCGTATGTAATTGTGAACTTTGTGGTTGTTTTGCAAATTATTCTGTTTACTTCTTCACCCTCGTGTATTACGTTAACGGTTTGTTTTGGAGAAGGAGGCTTTGGGGGCTCCTGCATGTTCCTCATATATGCATGTTTACCTTTATCACTAAACAAATTCTGTTAAATAGCCCTGTTTTAACAAATTTTGTACTTCACCTTGTAAAAATATGCAATCCGTAGTTTTGTGCCCATGATCGTTGTGAAATTCACACCAGTGATCTGGGTTTCTTCTATTTAGACTTAACCGCATCTCTTTGGGCCACTTAACTTTGTCTCCCATGTTCTTCAATATCGAGACAAGTTCAGTAGTACTTACGTTAAAGGTATGATCCCCAATTTGAGTACTACCTCTATGTTGTTCATCTCGATATTTTCTGGATCTAGACGAGGATGATATTACATCTCTTCCTTGTAGTCTATAGTCCGACATAGTGTTTTCGAACATGGGGAGGATATCGCGTACCGAGTGTCCTAAGTAAGGATCGTACCTATTTTTACCTGATCTTCTATCTGATTCAGGACGTCTGGATCTTGAATGATCTTCATCTCTCGAACGAGCAATGATATCTTCTTCTATTCTGAGTATAGTATTGTACCTGTTATATACATCGTTCCATGTTGTGGCGGGGAATTCTCTTAGATTCTCCTTAAGTCGCCTAGTGGCTTCTGAGCTTTAATCATTCAAGTTGCTTGCAAATGCCATGGCTGCCCAATTATCAGCCACTCTGGGTAACTGCATTTTTTCTCGTTGAAACCTATCTACAAACTCTCGGGGTAGTTCCGTATCTCCTTATTTAATTTTGAATATTTCTTCCATTCTGTTCTCAACTTTTTGTGCACCAGAGTGTGCTTTTATAAACGAATCTGCAAGCTCAGCAAAATAGTCAATAGAATTTTCAGGGAGAAGAGAATACCAGGTTAGAGCCCCTTTGGTAAGTGTTTCCCCAATTTTTTGATAAGTACTGATTCAATCTCTTGTTTCGTTAAGTCGTTGCCTTTTACCCTAGTTGCGAAAGCAGTCACATGGTCGTGTGGGTTAGTTGTTCCAGCATATTTGGGAACGCCAGGCATTTTAAACTTCTTGGGTATAGGAAAAGGTGTGGTACTTGGCTTCCACGGTTGTTGAGAATATCTATCAACATCGATGCCTTTGATGGCAGGTGTACACCAGGAATTTGTTTGATGCTATCGTTCTACTCCTTCATCTGTTTCTGCATGGTTAACAGTAAATGTTGTAATTCTGAGTTATTAGATATACCTGGCCTCGTTTCGAGAGATTCATTAGGAATATCTCCTCTTCCTGAGTTTGCAACCCAGTTTCAGGATTTTCCATGATGATGGTGTTATAGTTGGATGGCGTTGGCGGTGTAGGCAACACTGCTGGTAATCCTCTCGCAAATTCTTGAAAAGCTTGGCTCACATACTCTGCAGTCATTTGCTTTACATGATCTTGTTCCACAGTTTGATCATTATTACCATGGTTGTTATTGGATCTTTCTGGAGATTGTTCCCTCAAACCATGTGGGGTTCCT
Organism: Nicotiana paniculata; assembly: GCA_005239505.1. Taxonomy (NCBI): domain Eukaryota; kingdom Viridiplantae; phylum Streptophyta; class Magnoliopsida; order Solanales; family Solanaceae; genus Nicotiana; species Nicotiana paniculata. The sequence continues at coordinate 74,460 of ML358961.1, read as the reverse complement.
GAAGGTGATGGAACCGGGGTTCCACTTCTTTGATGGTTGTTGTCTTTAGGGTTTGACATAATTCAAAGGATATCACTTGGAAAGTAAACAAAGATTATCAGATTCCCGGTAACTGAACCAATTTGTTTAACCAAAGAATTAGACCCTTTGACTAAAGCTTATTTTTAAGATGAATACGGGTTACTGATAATCAAGATAATGGGAAAATTAATAATAGACAATATTACAGAAATAAAAAATCGAAGTTAATTGTATTCGAGAATCAGATGCCTTTACAAGCTGTATTCCCCTCCCCTATATAGGAGATTCTTATAATGTACGACTCCTGCTATGGTTACTCTTTAGTGACTAATTATGACATTAATGAGGCGTTACAATTGATAATTGTAATAGGGTTTCAGTTACATAACGTTCGAGTAATCAATTGTGGGTCCTTGAATGTACCCGTAGCTTTCTCTAGATTCATTCTGACCGTGCCTCTCTCCATTTTTGATCAAGTTTAATTTCCAGTGGCTGATAAGTTCGTGGTTTTACTGCACCGTGCCTCTTTGTACCATACATCTTCAAAGAGTTACGTCCAGCTGTCGTGTTTTCCTGTGTCCAGGTGACTGGCTGAGTTGTCAAAAGCTGGCTTACGTGTGAAACTCGTTTTTACCAATACACCAGGGTCAAATAATATAGAAGCACCCCTGTGGCGTACTAAAATAATACATGTATTCATTGTTTCTGAAGCAACGACATCTAATCGGTTCCCACTCTAGGGCGACCTCTAGCTACTTGAGCCCCACCCCAAGCTCGTTGGGCGGGTGGTGATGTAACTGGTGCGGAACTTAAAACCTGACCCCTTTGTTGAGCTAGAACTCCAAAGCGACATAGACACTGCCTCTAGACATGTCCAAACTCCCAGCACTCAAAGAAACTCCCCGGTGGTTGTGGAGACTAAATTAGACCCCAAGAACCAGAATAACTGCTAGAAGAACCTGGCACAGATGAACCCTGAATAGATAGAGCACGAGATGAACTTTGAGCTGGGAGGGAACTGAGAGAGGACTGACCCGAACGAGCACTGTATGAACCATGGTAGTTGATGCATCACTATGAACCAAACGAGCCATCTGAGAGGGTCTATAAGGACGACCCCTGCGATGGTCTATAAGGATGACCCGTGCGATGGTGAGACAGTCCTCTAGAAAGAACACCGCTAAAATCACCCAAACCATGAGACCTCTTGGCCTCCCTCTCCTAACGCTTCTGACAATGGACCTGCTCTAGCTGCCTAGCAATATCAACCACCTCTTCAAACCTAGAACCCGATGTAATCATACTTAAGTCATAACAAAGCGCATTCCACAGTTAAGACCATCAATGAACCTTCTTATCCACTTCTTCTATATGGGAACCAACCAGATCGCATGATGAGCCAACTCTAAAAATCTCATCTCATACTGGGTCACAGACATACCCTCCTGGCGTAGCTGCTCATACTGCCTACGTCGCTCCTCCCAACGTATCGGTGGAATAAACTTCTCCAAGAAGAGAACAGAGAACTAGTGCCATATAAGTGGTGCAACGCCGACTAGCATGATCTGCTATAGGCCTCCCACCATCTGATGGCTTCCCTAACAGCTAAAGAGTAGTAAATGAGACCCCACTAGTCTCTAGAATACCCACCGTGTGAAGAATCAACAGTCACCTACCCAAGAAGTCATAAGCATCCTCTGAGTCTGGCCCTCTAAATGATGGAGGATTGATCCTCCCAAACATCTCTAGTATCTTCTGCTCCTTGCCACTCATAGGGGGACCCACCTGGGCCTGTAAAACTACAACCGGTTGGGCTGGTAGTCTGAAGTCCCTACACCACCTGCTCTAGAGTACGGGCGGCAGGAGTTTGAGCACCTCCCCCAGCCTGAGAAGTGGCTTTTGAGGCCTGAACTGAAACCCCTTAAGCAAGGCTAGTGCATACAATCAATATCTGGGCTAGAGCCTTCTAAACGCCTGGGATAACAATGGGCATTAATAGTGCCTGAGTTTGTCCCACCGGCTCAACTACATCTCGGATCTGCTCTTGAGCTGGAGCAACTGGTGGGTCTACAAGTACTGCTCTAGCTGCTGTACGAGCTACACCTCGGCCTGTCATGGATCTAGCTGGTTGAACTGGTGGCCATCACCGATCCGGTAGCACATTTCCTTTCCATCTGTGAGACAATAGAATAGAAGAAGTGTATTTTACGGATTCAACAAATTTACACGACAAGAATAAAAGAAAGTGATGTATTACTAATGGTTTGGTAGCTTCTCCAAGATAAGTATAAACGTCTTCGTACCGATCCACAAGACTCTACTAAACCTGCTCATGACTCATGATACCTATGTAACCTAGACTCTAATACATACTTGTCACGACTCAAAATCTCACATGTCCTGATGATGCTTATCACAATACTAGGAAAATCAACAATCACAAATAATCAAGCATATTTAAATTGAAAATATAATGAGATAAGCTTAATTGTGAAAATATCATAAGTAATTGATAAAAAAATATTGTGACCTAATCTAAAATCACCAAAAATACGGGGTCACTAAGTACATGAGCCTCTATATCACAATACAATAAAATTGTTAAAATAACTATGTAGAAAGATAGAACAGTGCAAATAAACCGAAAAGAAGGAGAATCAAGATTTGCGAATGCCAAGGCAGCTACCTCAATAGTCTCCAAACTGATAAAGCTTCAAATCTAGAAACCGGCGTGCCCAGAAGTACTTGTATTTGCACAAAAAGTGCATAGTATAGCATGTGTACAACCGACCCAATGTACTCAACAAGGAACAAGACTACCCTTAGGATGAAAGCAGTAACAAGCTTAAACAAGTACAATCCAAATGCAGAATTTAGCAGTATAGAAATGTAGACATGCTTTAAAGTTTAACAGTTTAAGTTCAACAAAGATAAAATATGCCAAGTGTGACTGTTATGAGAAATGTTACATCTATATATTTACATGTCAATTATACATGCCAATTTTAATGCAACACATTGATAAATTCATATGCATTCTCTCGGAGTATTCAATCTAAATCAACACGCTAAATCACTCAGTACTCCCAGTCACTTGGCACTCGCACTCAATAGGTACCTACACTAACTGCTAGCATGTTATAATCTGGAGGAGTGGATACTTCCTATGAGCTAATATAAGCCAATCATGGCATGAATCAATAAAGCCTGACGCGCGGCGCAACTTGATCCCATAAATATAACTCATAATCAGTCCTTCGGTCACACCCAGTCATCAATCTCTCCAGTCTCTTGGGCTAACAAATCTCATAACAAGCAGCCCAAACAATGATAATATGATGTAACAATAATTGCAATAGAGACTGAGATATGATATGCAATGATAGATGTGACTGAGTGCATGATTGAAAAATAGAAATTAATTCAAAAATAAAACGATCTTTGTGGGTCCCAACAGTACCAGCATATAGCCTAAACAAGACTTCTAACATGAATCCCATCTCAAATCCTCAAACACACAGATAGTACACGAATAATAACAAGATTATATGAATACACAGTTCCACGAAATCGATCAAATCACAATTTCTACGGTACACGCCCACACGGCCGTCACCTTGCATGTGCTCAACACAAACCACAGAACACGTGATTCAGGGATTCATACCCTCAGAACCAAGTTTAAAAGTGTTACTTGCCTCAAACTGTTCAAATCTCAACTCCAACAAGCCCTTGCCTAACGAATCGGCCTACGAACGACCCGAATCTAGCCACAAACAACATGATACAATCAACACAAGCTATAGAAATCAATTACATACGATAAAGCTAAGTTATCTAACAAAACTCAAAAAGGCAACTCAAAAGTTGACCCCAGGCCCACATCTCGTAATACAACAAGTTTAACAACATTCGAACACCCATTTAATAAAGAGTCCAACCATACCAAAGTTACCCAATTCGGACACCAAATAGTCACTCAAATCCCCATATCTTATTCTCGAATCCCTAGTACACAATTTTCCAAATTCCACCATAAAAACACTTATTCTAGGTGGGAAATTCAATGGGTATTTAATATTAATAAATAAAAACAATCACAAGTGGTCTACCTCTTCAAATTTCGTAAAACCCCTCTCAAAACTCTCATCCAATCGAGCTTCCAAAATAAAAAAATGAAGAAATAACTCAAACCCTCGATTTTTTATTCCACCCAGGCTTTTCTCACCTGCGGATATCTAGTTGTATCTGCGGAAAAAATTCTGCTCCTCCGGAAGTCACTTAGGAACCCGACCTGCCGCACCTGCGACCTAAAACATGCACATGCGAGGCCGTTTATGCGGTCTACTCCTCGCTTCTACGTTTCCGCGCCTGCGTATTCAACCACATCTACCCAAATCGGCATATGTAGAGCCTCGTCGTATCTACGGGATTGCAGATGCGGAAAAACTTCTCGCACCTGTGACCATTTCCCAACTCCTTTAAGACCGAACCTGCNTCGAATCCCTAGTACACAATTTTCCAAATTCCACCATAAAAACACTTATTCTAGGTGGGAAATTTAATGGGTATTTAATATTAATAGTGTCGTAAAACCCCTCTCAAAAATCTCATCCAATCGAGCTTCCAAAATCAAAAAATGAAGAAATAACTCAAACCCTCGATTTTTTATTCCACCCAGGCTTTTCTGACCTGCGGATATCTAGCTGTATCTGCGGAAAAAATTCTGCTCCTCCAGAAGTCACTTAGGAACCCGACCTGCCGCACCTGCGGCCTAAAACATGCACATGCGAGGCCGTTTATGCGGTCTACTCCTCCCTTCTACGTTTCTGCGCCTGCATATTCAACCACATCTACCCAAATCGACATATGTAGAGCCTCGTCGTATGGACGGGAGTGCAGATGCGGAAAAACATCTCGCACCTGTGACCATTTCCCAACTCCTTTAAGACCGAACCTGCGACCCCTGGCTTGCTTCTGTGGGCTTACACCTGCTACCAAATGCTTCGCATGTGCGATTGCACCTGAACTGGAGCACTTCCACAATTTCCTTAAGTCCAAACTCATTATTATTTCAAACATATCAACACATCCCTAAACACGATACGAACTTAGTCGAAGCCTCAAATAATATAAAAAAATATAAAAAACACAAACTCCAATTTAAGCCTAATGAAACTAATGAATTTCCAACATCTACAATCGATGTCAAAACCTATCAACTCAACTCCGATTGACCTCAAATTTTGAACACAATTCATAAATGACACAACTGACCTATTCCAACTAATGGAACTTAAATCCAAGCTTGGTAACCACAAAGTCAACTCTCAGTTAAACTTTTCAACTCTCTAAACTTCAACTTTTCCAGCTTTTACCAATTCAAGTAAAAAATTTCTACGAACCTCCAAATAATTATCCAGACACACTCCTAAAACCAAATCACCATGCGGTGCTATCGAAACTATCAAAACTCCATTCCTGATCCATTTACACATAAGCCAACATCCGGTCAACTCTCTCAACTTAGGCTTCCACCCTTCGGACTGTGTCCCAATTCCTTCCGAAATATCTTCAGACCTAAACCAACCACCAGAAAAGTCACATAGTGACAAATAAACACATAATAGGAAATAAGTGGGGTAACAAGGCTATAATGCTCAAAACGACCAGTCGGGTCGTTACAGTTTGCCTTTAGTAGTAGTAAGTAATACAACTTATGGCATGAATTATTTTGCCATGAATCAACCAAATTTGTGGAAAAATAAGAAAATAATTAGATCATTAATCGCACATATATTAACTATGTGCAACCATAATCTATGTAAATTTTAGCAGATTGTAAAATTTAAAAACAACATAATCTCAAAAGGGACAACTATGGAGATAATCTTAAGGTGGTTTTTCTTTTTTTCCGCTCATCGCTGAAATTTTTTATAGGCATATGCATTTTTCTAATCCCAATAGGATATTATTTGTAACTAAAATCCGGTGATAGTATTTAATTGTTAGATTTTTCCTATTATGTATATGACCTAATATAAAAAAATTATTAATTAATATATAATGAAGACAAATCTCGTCTGGCTGAACTAAATGAAAAACTCTATAAATTGGTGCTCTCCTTACTCATTAGGTTTATCGTATTTTCTATTATCTCTTCCATCACTAAAAGCGGCAGTAACGAAAATTAGGTCAAGAGACGAGAAACTAGTTCCAATTAATGCTTCCGCTTCGTGATAATGGTTTCCGTTTTATGTATATTTTCTGTTTCTATTATATGTAGATTATCATATTCAAGATCTTGGTATGAACTAAAGTTTATGTCTACATGTGGTATCAAAGCCTGAATTACTTGGACTGATAATCTTCGTCAATGAAAGATTATATTATGACGTGTGTATAACTACATTAACAGGATTTTGAATTGATTTCAAAATCATGATTAAAATATTTAAAAAAATTTGCTCTTATCTAAGTTTATTTTAGATTTATGCCTACCGTAGTATCTTTATTAGGTCTAAATTATGCTTAAATTATATGTGGCATGTTCCCTTATGTGTCTGATTTAGTCAAATCTTTCAAAGGTTATTTAATTTTGACAACTTTTCAAGGTTGCTTTGAGTTAACTTTTCAGCAACTAAGATATACACATCTAGTTACATAGAATTGGGTATAACATATTAATGTTCGAATCAGTAAAGGTGTTTGGTTCATATTTCGGCCATAATGTGATAAAGTTTTATCTTAATATATTTTGGACCATTACAGTGATAGAGTTTTATTCCTAAAGGTATCTGGAGTGCATACACTTCAAAGTAATTGCACGAAAATCCCTCATTGAATTGATTGTGATTTAGTTATGGTATCGTATAATAATTGATGTATGTGTTCTAAAGTTATGTAATTTGCCAGACACCAAAATGATCAAACTATAAAGTCTAAGATATTCATATGCATAAAAATTTTGGTATTTATTTATCTGTGCATTTACATTTATATAGTTTGTTAGTCGTCATAGTGATCTAACTAGTATGTTTATGAAAAATATGCATACATAAATTGGAGTTTATCCACGAAACAAATGAAAGGCCTATTTGTTGAAAAAAAAATGGATAAATTATTTTAGTATTGCTAGAACTTAAGGATTTACCCAAAGGCGAATCAATTAATCTATGAATTGTGTGTATGATGGGTAAATTAATATTTTTTAGTAAAATTTATATTGTTTATCCAAACATTTCATATATGTTTGGTTAAAAAATACTTAATTGCCTACTAAAGACTGATTGGCATTTAACTTACGATAGTGTGTCGTAGTATTTACCCAAAGGAGAATTGTGATATACTTTTATTGTTTTATCGAATCAATATTGATTTGTGAGCATGTGTTATCTATTTTGTAGTTACTCCTCATCATTCACATGCTTTGTCTGTTACTGTGTTCTATGGATTGAACTTCTCAGAATGACATGAACAAGTCCAATTCCACTTAGGTGTGACGGATCTTGGCTTATATCTGCTAAATTATATGTCCGCTACCATTAGTGATACGAGCAGTAAGGATGAGAATTCTTTTCGTAAAGCCTGGGAACACTCTAACAAGATGTGCCTTATGTTTATGCGAATGTATTATTGACAACAATATTAAGAGTATGCTTTCACAAACGAAAAGTGCCACGGAATATCTGAAGTTTGTGGAAGATCGTTTTCGTTATGTGGATAACTGTTTCGCTGGTACACTAATGACTGAACTCACGACCATGAAGTTTGATGGGTTGCGTAGTATGCAAAATCACATCATCGAGATGGCTAAAATTGCAGCCAGACTTCAAACCTTGGGGATGAAAGTGGATAACTCCTTTATGGTTCAGTTTATTCTGAACTCTTTGCCTCCTAAATATGGACCTTTTCAAATTAACTATAAGACTATTAAGGATAAGTGGAATGTTAGTGAACTGTCAAGTATGCTTACTCAGGAGGAGTCGAGACTTATGAAACAAGGGAGTCATTCAATTAACCCCATGGGTGAAGGAGCTGGTAAAAGACGTAAAGTGAAGGCCAACAAATTCAAGAAAAAGAAAGCACTTGCTAAAGATTAACATGATGCTAAGAAGGAACATAAGGAAGATACGTGTCATTTCTGTAACAAGGAAGGACACTATCAGATAGATTGCCTGAAATATAATTCAAAAAGAAAGGTAATATTAGTGCTTTTGTATGTTTCGATTCAAATTTAGTAGGAGTTCCTAATAATACTTGGTGGCTTGATTATGGTGCAACTGCTCATATATCTACTACTTTGTAAGGATTCCTTATGATGCAAACTACAAATCCAAATAAGGATTTCTTGTTCATGGAGGATCGTGTGAAGGCTCCAATTGAAGGAATAGAGACTTATCGTTTGATCATGGAGACTGGACGTCACCTTGATCTGTTACAAACTCTATATGTACCATATGTTTTTAGATATTTGATTTCTCTTTCAAGACTTGATGTTTCTAGAATTGATTTAATGTTTGGTGTCACGACCCTAAATACAACTAGTCACGATGGACGTAACTCAACCTGCTAGGTAAAGAAATTAACAACAATCTAATTCAACTGAGATCTACTGAGAAAATAAATGGTGAAATAACTAAAATTTATACACTTTCCAAGGACTGGTAGTACAAATCATGAGCTGCTAAGATTTATAGTTTACAAAGCTGTTATGAAATAAATACATCATCCGTTTGAAATATACATGAACAGATTAATAATTCTAAAGCTACCAAGAAGAAGGGGCAGATATGGCCAGAATGCAGGTACGTCTTCAATGCCAACTCCCGCCAAACAGAACAACATTAGCATCAGAAAATTTGCGCGCAAGGTGTAGAAGTGTAGTATGAGTACAATAGACCACGTGTACTCAGTAAGTAACAAACATAACCTTAGGTTGAAAGAAATGATGAGCTTGAACAACGGTCACAGTCCATTGATAACAACCAACAACAACTCATAACAATATAATAAAAGTAGTACAAGAAACAACACAAAGATATGATGCTCATCTCCTTCACATTTACGAAAAAATAGGCATGCTTTTCAAGTATAACAGTAAAACCCAAATCTTTCACCAAAGTCACAAAAAATATGAGTGAGTCAGAAATCTATAATTCTTTCCAAAAAATTTCAATAACATATGAGATGTTTCGATCTCAGATAACATGAACATCTCTATGCCTGCATGTCAATGTGCATGTGAAGTCCTGAATGTCACAAAACCGTGTAGCATGAGGAATGAATCTCTATGCATGTATGTCAAGGATAAATGTAAAATGCAATGCATCACAGTGATACACTCATGTACTCACACTCTCAAATTGCTCCATGTCAGTGTCTCGCACTCCCACTCATTACGCTCAATCACGCAGTACACTCGGTCACTCAGTATTGTACGGTACCCACTATGGCATATAGCCTGATCCCACCATGAATCATAAAACATATGTTCATTGTTGGTATGTCAGACTCCGGACGAGCGGATCCTCCCAAGCACTAATAAAACCTATTTCGGCGCGCAACCCGATCCCATTGTGAATCAATAATACATGGTCTAGCGTGTAGCCCGATCCCATCATGAATCAATAAAAATCATTGCGACGTGCAACCTGATCACATCAATATCACTCATAAATAGGCCCTCGGCCTTACCTCAGTCATCAATCTCTTCAATCCCTCGGGCTCACAAATCTCTTGCTAATCAGCCAAAACAATGATAACATGATGTGACAAACATGATAACAGAAACTAAGATATGATATGCAAATCAATGAATATGGCTGAATATGTAATTGCAATTTAAGCAAATAACTCAACAACATAAATGACCTCAATAGGTCCCACAGAATAAGTATATAACCTAAATATTATTTCTTGCATGGATTACAGCTCAACTACTTTGGAATTTGATGAATAGATACAAGACATGTAGCTACACAATATTGTAGAATCAACCGAATCATAATTTAGACGGTGCACACTCACGTTGTAATAACCCGACCGGTCATTTTGAGCATTTGCACTTTCCTCGGTAGTTTACGGGCATGATAAGCTTCGTTTAATGTATTATAGCTTATGTGAATCGTCGGTTTTGATTTTCAACTTATCCGGAATCAATTTGGAAGGATGAATTTCAAACTCTTAATTGATAATTTTATAATAATTCCTAACTCCTCTCGAAAAGTCAACAAAGTAAACTCTCACACCCACGTGACCGGATTCCGAAAATTTCAAAGATAAAATTTACCTATAACACCACAAACTCAAATATTTTATTCCCAATTACATGTCCAATTTCGTGGTCAAAATCAAAAAATGTCAATTCTAGGGCTTCAACCACAAATCTGACACTTTCCAAATAAATTCTTGAATTTACAAGCCTAAATCCATATATTCAACTTACAATGTGTATAAATCACTTACCTCATAATGGATGATGAAAATGGCACTCCAAAATCACCACAAAGTCGGCTTTATAACACACTAATGGATAAATTGCTACCAACTCTGGGTCTCTGTAAAGTTCATCTTTTTCGAGCCATCAACATTAGAAACACTAATTTGACTTCGAAGCCACCGTGCACTGCCATATCTGATAACGGATGCTTAGGCACCATTCCACAACACCCACCCTGAAGTCAAATCAAAGGAGAACCTAAGACCGATAAGCCTTAATGCGTTCCAACAAGGACAACGACAGCACGTCACAAATAGGAATTCTGCCATGTTAAAAAATATCAAGAATCGCTACTCTGTCAACCAACGCCTGAACATCCATTGTCCAATTTCCTTTCTACCACTGGAATTAAATGATGAACCACAAAGTCGGCTCCAACGGGAGAATCGATGATCAAATCCTTCTTTTTAACTTTCAAACATTCAAACTTCGACAAACGCGTCCGAATCATATCTAAACATTCCGGAATGATTCCAAACATTACATACAAGTAAAACATCACGATAAAAACCTAGTCAAAGACTCGGAATCCCAAACAGACATCAATAACATTAAATTCCACTTCAGATCAAACTGAGAAAATTCCAAAATATTCAAAATTCTAACTTTCCATAATAAGCGTTGAAATGCTCCCGGACCACCCGATACTCTACCCGGACATACGCACAAGTCTGAAATCATCATACGAACCTATTGGAACCTTAAAATTTCGATTTTTGGGTCATTCTATCAAAGGTCAAACCATTGTCAACTCTTCCAGCTTAAATCTTTTTAATTGAGAATTTTTCGTCGGAATTAACTTTGAGCTTCCCGAAAATTCAATTCCGAGCACACGTACAAGTCATAAAACATGAAGTGGATCTACTCATAGCCTCAAACCGCCAAACAACGTGCTAGAGCTCAAAATGACAGGTCGGGTTGTTACATTCTCCCCTACTTAAACATACGTTCCTCCTCGAACGTACCAAGAACCGCTCCAGAATTGCCCAAAATCACTATGTGTCATCACGCGTTCCTACCCGTGCTATCACGACCCATGTGAGCACATTAGCTCGAGCCATACTAAAGATCCTTCCTGCTACCTTATCCCACAAGCCTTAGAACAAAATTCCAACATCCAGAATTCTCTATTAGAACTGATTCTAACATACGAACACCGTATCAATCTCAACACGATGAACCCAAAACATGATCATCCACCCATGTTGTAGTTACACATTGAACCGCATAACTCGTATACCCAATATAACATCCTCCAACTACAATAGCTTAAAATTCATGAATCTAATGCCCGTACTATATTTTTGTCGCGACACGAATTTCCCACCGTCGGGGTCGTGATGGCGCCTAATATTGAACCCGTTAGGCAACCCAACGTAAATGTTTATTTAACTTATTCATTTATTTTTAACACATAACAGGTGATGAACAAATCAGCGGATATAAAAGTGCGAGAGAAAACAAAGTCTAACAACTTAATTAAATGCCATTACAAAAATCATAATACTAAACCCAGAATTTGGTGCCACAACTTCAAGGACTGTCTATGAATACTACATATAAAGGTCCGAAAAAAATAAATACATTTGTCTCTGAATAAAGAAGAACAAAGTGGAAATAAAGTAGGAGGGGATGCCAAGGCCTGCGGACGCCTGCAGGACTACTTTGGAATCTCCAAAGGACTGAAGGCAACCTCCTCACTCTAAGCTCCGTAGGGTCCTGTACCGGGATCTGCACAAAAGTGCAGAGTATAGCATCAGTACAACCGACTCAATTACTGAGTAAGTGTCGAGCCTAACCTCAGCGAAATAGTGGCGAGGCTAGGACACGATAACCAACTAAACCTGTGCAGTTTAATCATATACGGAGAAAATAATAACAACAAAAAAATAAGCAGCTAAATACAAAGAAAGGGGAACATGCTGATGGGAGGAAATATCATATAATGGAAATGACGAAGTAAAGCAAAAAATTTGATATCAATTTAAACAATAGAAGTAACAACACAAAAACAAGTGCACGGCATCACCCTTCGTGTTGTTACTCTCATCCTCACAAAATAATAAATAGAATGCAAACGGCATCACCCTTCGTGTTTTTACTCTCATCCTCACAATAAATCAATAGAAATGGCACGTTATTACCCTTCGCGCTTTTAATATAATAATATGGCACGGAATGACCCTTCGTGCTTTTACTCTCATCCTCACAATGAATCAGTAGAAACGGCACGGCATCACTGTTCATGCTTTTAATATCATAATATGGCATGACATCACCCTTCGTGCTTTTACCCTCATCCTCACAATAAATGAATAGAAAACGGCACAACATCATCATTCGTGCTTTACACTCTTCCTCACCCAAACAAACTAATAACAACAATCCGGCAAGGAAATCAACAATACAAACAACAATAATAAATCCATAACGTCCCGTCAAGGGAGTCAACAATAGAATCATTATTATCCCGGCAAGGGAAAACAACTATAACCAATCTCACCTAGTTAATCAATTTCACGTAGTAATTCTCAACTCGAACCAATACTTAACAATGATCAATACCAAAGAAACACCACCAACATAGATAATTGTCAAATTAAACTCAAGTAATGCTTAATGAAAAATCACATAAATCACAATATTCGACTCACGGCATGCTTGACACCAATGTATGGATACTCGTCACCACACCTATACGTTGCACATTATACTAACACGTAGAAAATAAGATACAATACCTATTCCCTCAAGCTAAGGTTAATCCAAACACTTACCTCGAATTCCACGACCAAACTCAAGCCTCAATTACTCCTTTCCCTTTAGAATTCGCTTCCAATTCAACTGTATCTAGACATAATAAGCTTAATAATATCAATAAATGCTAAATAATTCAACCCCAATGCTTAATTATGAGTTTTCTATCATTCTTCCCAAAAAGTAAAAAATCGACCCCGGGCGCGCATGGTCAAAACACGAGGTTCGGACTAAAACCCGATCACCCATACACCCACGAGCCTGAATATATAATTACTTTCGGAATTCGACCCCAAATCGAGGTCTAAATTCCCTAATTTGTAAAATCCCTAATTTCTACCATTCAAGAACAAGATTTAGGCCTAGAAATCTAATGGGTGTTAATGGAAAATGAAGAAAACGGGTTTAAGAACACAAACCTAGCACTTGGTGGTGAAATCCCTCTTCAAAAATCGCCCCTAAGCTTCCTTGGTTTGGAAAATATGATGTTATGGCTAAAATCCCGTTTTTCTACTGTTTTAAGTGGGCTGGACAGACATTCTACGCGTTCGCGTGCGGTCTGTCGTATTCGCGACTCACCCCCCTGGCCTTCACGTTCGCGTGCCTCTGGCCCCTTAAGCAGTGCCTTCGCGAGGGCCTAGACGCGTTCGCGTAGAGGAACCTGCCCAGGTCTCCGCATTCGCATCGTGGCCAGTGCGTTCGCATAGGGCAAATCCTAGCCCCAGCACCACTACTCTTCAAGTTCGCATGGGTTACCACGCGTTCGCATAAAAAAACACCAGACACCAGCAAACAACATTCTCACCTTATTTTTCTAAGTCCAAATCACTCCGCCACCTATCCAAAACTTACCCGAGCCCTCGGGGCTCCAATCCAAACATGTACAAAACCTTAAAAATATCCTACAGACTTATTCGTGTGATCAAATCACCAAAATAAAATCTTAAACAACGAACTTAGCATACAAATCAAAGGAAAGTCTCAAGAATTTTCCAAGTTTCAAATTTCACAACCACAGGTCCGAATCACGTCAAATGACCTCCGTTTCTTACCACATTTTACAGGCATCACTCAAATACTATATTAATCCTGTACGGGGCTCCGAAACCAAAATACGGGCCCGATACCATCAATTTCAAATGTGATCAAATTTCCAAAAACTCTTATAATTTCAGTAAAATAATTTCTTTCAAAAATTCATTTCTCGGGCTTGGGACCTCGGAATTAAATTCCGGGCATACGCCCAAGTCCCATATTTTCTTACAGACCCTCCGAGACCGTCAAATAACGAGTTTGGGTCCATTTACCAAAAATGTTAACCAAAGTCAACTTAGATTCAATTTTAAAGGCAAAATTAGCATTTTTCTCAGTTTTTCATATAAAAGCTTTCCGGATATACGCCTGACCGTGCACGCAAAATGAGGGGAGGTAAAGGAGGTTTTCAAGGCCTCGGAACATAATTTAGACTTATAAAATGAGAGATAATTTTTGGGTCATCACAATTTCATAGCACATATTAGTCCGATTCCGACCCTCGCATTACTGAAATGATGAAAGAGAAGTGTAGAAACTTGTATCCACTTGCAAGTCAATAATTCATGTAATTCCTCCGCTTAACAAAAACCCTCGCCTCATTATGAACTGATAGTGAAACGTTCCCTCTAATATTCCTTATATAAATCCGATTGCACTGATATCAGGCCCGGCAACATCGTCTCACCCAGTACAAGATGCTCTACTGAAAAGCCACATCAAAAAAATCTAAAATCTCATACGACGATCTTAATGCATCAACAAGCCACAACTCGAATATGACTAACTAAGCAAACACGAACTCGGGTAAAAAACTATTCAGGTTGTATAATGAATACAATGGCTGAACAAATGCTATGAACCTACCTTATAGATGAGAAACAAGGCACAAAAATACGTATAAGGAATTGTACTCGTCATCTCACTATTGCGGCGTGCAACTTGATCCACACATGATATCGTTTGATACTATTATAGCGTTAAACCCGATCCAAATATGACACTATTCTGGCATGTAGCCTGATCAAAACATCATATCTGTGGCGGCGTTCCACCCGGCCCACACATAGCTATAAATAAGGAAATACTCATCAAGCCTTAATGCTCCTACCTATGAAATTACTGAATATCAGCCACAAGCACGCCATGTGCATTAAATACGACGTTGGGGAGACGGATAATGCCATGCTCTACAAAAACTCAAGCACGACTTGGGTGCAATAAATGACCTATATCTCGAGAGCCATCTTGCTCGTATAACCCCACAAGTTATATGAGATCACAACACATGTGTAACTAATCAAGTCGTCTCACACCCATATGGAATAATAGAGTATTACAATGAATAGATGACGACAAGAATAACATCCAATGCCCGATGACTCCTCTATAAGAAATGCTATGCTGAATGAGCACATCCGACCAGATGTAGAGCATATATTCACCTTAGATCTATCAACGAACTTCAAGACGATTCTGATCATCCCATACTGGGCCAACGACCCTTCAAGGATCCATAATGACCCTATTCATGACACATATGAGTAGTCGTCCAATCTGGAATAAGCTCCCACAGTCCACAGCCAAAGGAACAGAGTGCCTTTCAAGCATAATCTCTCCCATTAACGGCAATCCGAGAATTTCCATACTGGATTTAATCTCTAACAGTCAAATGACTAAAACATCACCTTTATATGATATTCCCGTGAAATATATTCCCACAACCTTCCCTACCAAGTAGAAAAATCTCAACATCTATAGACATCGACCATGCTATTTCTATAGTACTAGTCAAGCAGTCGTATTTCAATACCCAACACTTCTACCACAAACAGACCATCCTCAATTTTCCCAAAAATAGTGCCAGCATACTGTGAACATCATAAATCCTCCCCCCTCATCCGAGATTGTGACATTCTTATCAACACCAAAAAACAACCTTGATACTTAACCTCAAATTTCCATACCTCTCATTGCACATATCACATCGTTAGGGAGAGCACAAGAATTTCATCATAACCCCTGAACAACCAGTACAATAAACACTTCTTCTGCTAGAACCCTTTCATTTCACTTATTTGAGATGAACAAGTGCAGCACGCAACCAAATTTCCATAACCGCATAAATACAAACCACAAGTCGTGGTCTAAACCTGCATAACTCTACCACTATTCATTTAAACTTAACAAGGCCACCAGAATCAAATATCTTCAATCAATAAAATTGTGGTGGTTGTCAAGCCCGCACGTACAACCACCAATTACATATATAGCTTAACACACTGAAGGAACTGATCCTTTCCACAACCATGCTAATTCAAATCATTACTAACTGACACAATGTCTTTCAATCTACTCTTGACTTGCCTTCGAAATAATAATAGCTCCATTCAAACCCATAACGGAACTGAAAATACACTTATATCGAGTGACTCAAATCAACAGACCACATTGTCTTAATAACCATGAGCTATATCATACGGTCCTGATGCACTCAATATTATTTCCAACTGATACACCCATTTTGAAAGACGTTAGCGAATCCGAAGATGTTTCTTCCATTTCTCCATAGACCCGATGATAACATAGAAATTCCCTGAGTATTATTCACATTCTGCTGTAAAATCCTGATCATCAGCAACATAGCCAACCCAAGATCCTCAAACACCGCGCTTAGAATCTTGAACCCACTAGAACCACTATTGAGAGTCACCCACTCTGACTTGGTCCCGAATATATAACCAAACTCTAGTGCGCAGTAAGCATATGAACATTACTAAAGAAGTAACCGGATGAATTCTCCCCTTTGTACATCACATCCATAAGAAGCATAAACTCTATGTCATCGCAAAATCTGCACACGAATCGATAAGGAAAAATGTAACACACATTCATCAAGTTCCTTGCCCAAATTTTATTTTATATTTTGTTTCCTTAGTTATAACTTATCCACCAATGTACCGATAATCCAATACTGCCAAGGCACATAAACACGTGACCCAAACACAAACGGTGGGCTCCCCTACTTAGCTTTAAGCTAAAACCACATAAATCTAGACCCCACAATGACTCCTCATTCTCAATTACCATGATCTCGCATCGTTACCCTCCAAATTCCTCGTAATATCTTGTTAAACTTTTTTATAAAACATTCGATATCATCAGCCTCAATTGAACATTCGACCTCCTGATAGTCGTACCATCTTCTTCAAGCGATACAAACTCACATCACAGTACGTGCCTCCCGCTAGGAAGAAAGAAACACTCTTTGTAGGAACTTTATCAAATTCAGACAACCGCTAACCTCCTCACAGGAGATATCCCGCCTGTGGAATTCCATATTGACATCTTCCAACAACGTTGCCCTGGATACAACCACCACGGAATCAATAAACCCTCCGACCCATGCTCGCCCACCGGATGTAAGAGTCTGTTAATTTCCTTGCTAATCTGAAGGTCCAACTAAACATTTCGAAAATCGAAGTCAAGTTGCATCCCAAAACGATAATCATGCTTCCACACCACTCATCATTCCAAGCAAACTCCCTTCCATCATATTCAAACTTCTTCAATACATTAGCCACCATCCCAAAATGATACTCATAGGCTTAGTTATTGTTCAACATGATCCCAGAATTTTTCTAAACTTTCTCAAAGCATGTGGCTATCCTACCATAGATCAATATGCTACACCGCCACTCCCACTTTGGTTAAACCGCCTCCTTAGGCAACTACTCGGCCTCTGGTGGTCATACTTGATCTGCTAACAATTCAACCACCACGAGACATTATCCTCCATGTCATTTCTCATCCTTCGCTGCCAACAATGCTATTTTAAATCATGATCCATCTTCGTAGCACCCGAACGGATAAATTTCCACCAACCTTGAGCCTCTATAAAGATCATCTCTCTCGAGCCATCAATGTTGGGAACACTGATTCGACCCTGAAGCCTCCATACACTATCATCTATGATAACCGCCACTTAGGAACCATTCCACAACATTTTTCCCCAAAGACAAATCAAAGGAGTCCATAACAACGATGAGCCTTAATGCGTTCCAACAAGGATGACAACACCACATCACAAATGAGAATTCCACCAAGTTGGAAGCATCAAATCTCGCTACTCTGTCAACCAAGGCATGGACATCCATAGTCCAATGGCCTTTACACCGTTGGAATTAAATGCCGAACCTCTAATCCATGAGCCAAGTAATCCTCTTTTCGAGTCATCCACTACCGTGACACATAAATAAGAACCCTACCATTTACACTAACACTGTGTGATAATAACACATGAAAATCATAGTACGATGTGCATATCCTCGAAATCGTAGGCAACACTAACACTGGGTTGAAACGATAGAACACCCTCCCACAAGGAGATAATAATATCCCACCCGAATATGCATAGAGAAACACCCTGCACCATATATGCAGTACTACTACATCTCCTCGGTGCCCAATTGATAACAAGCACTCAACATCATATAAGAATGAGTAGGAAGGAAATGAAGGCATAATATTTAGTGGAATAGAATCGCACAGTGATTAATCAAGAAGGGAAGTGGTCCTAACAGCCTTATAGCCTCTCGAAGATAAGTAGGGACGTCTCTGTACCGATCCGTGAGACTCTAGTAGACTTTCTCTTGAATCATGAGACCAAAGTAAACCCAGAGCTCTAATAATAAGTTTTCATGTCCCAAAACACACTATAGGTCGTGATGGCACCCAACATCGTCGTTAGGCAGTCCAACAGTGAACTACCAACTTAATTTTTTATTTTATTAATGTTTAAATCATGAATCTTATAGATGGAGAAATTATTGCATTAAAAATCATAGATACAAACGATTTAAATAAAGTATAAAGTAAAGTGTGTCAATTTTAATAAACACCATAAACAAATTCTAGAATATTCCAAACCCGATGTGAAGTGTATGAGCGTCTTTTAAAGAGTGCCATAAAAATGTAACATCTGTCTGGAATATAAAATAGACAGGATAAAGTGAACCAATAAGATGAAGATTGTGAGGGTTGTGGTACCTATCATAGAAAGCAGCTCACAATAAAGTCCCCTTAGCCATTGCGTATACCTGCTAGGTGACCATCAAATGAACTTGTCAGATCCTGCACATTTAGTGCAGAAGTGTAGCGTGAGTAAGTAAATCAATGCATACTCACTGAGTATCTAGCATAATCTCGTGGAAGTAGAGACGAGGGGTCGACATCGATACATATTAGTTGTCTAATAAATAAATATGTTAAATCATAAATAGAAATAAAGCACAACATTAATAATGAGGTAAAAACGATTACTATCATAATCCTCCAACATTTCCTTTTGATGATATAATTCTCTCAAATGTCATATGCTATTTCAACAGATCATAAATATCGAGTAAATTCCAGGTCTCAATAAAAGGGTCATCTCACAAATATTCAGACTCATAGTGGTATTACACACGATTATGCCGAGGTCGTACGACCCTATAACTACCCGGCCAATCATTCAGAGAGTAATAGCCATGTTTCCTAAATTTGGCTTCATTATATGTGGTCCAGCTTCATTATGTTGTGTTAGATTGGTTTGCTCGGGTTCAGAGCGATTTTTGGAGAGAAATGAGACACTTAGTTTCTTAACTTGGTTCAATAGTTGAAAAAGTCAACTGAGAATTGACTTATTGGTAAACGACCTCGGAATGTAGATTTCATGGCTCGGATAGCTTCGTTAGGTGATTTGCTACATAGGAGTGTGTTCGGAATGTGGTTTTGATGTCCGGTGTAGAATTAGGCTTGAATTGGCGAAAGTTAGTTTTTGGCGACTTTCGGTCGGCAGTGGAAAATAGGCTATAGGGGTCGGAATGGAATTCCATAAGTTGGAGTAGGTTCGTAGTGTCATTTTGGATATGTGTGAAAATTTGGGGTCACTCGGACGTGTTTTGGTTTGTTTCGACATCAGTGGCAAAATTTAGAAATCTCAAAGTTCATAGGCTTGAATCCGATATGATCTTTGTGTTTTAGCGTTGTTTTGGGTGTTTCGAAGACTCGACTAAGTTCGAATGAGGTTGTGGGACTTGTTGGTATTTTTGGTTGGGGTCCCGAGGGGCTCGGGGTGATTTCGGATAGCCATCGGGGGATTTAAGGTTGGAAAATTGCAGCTGAAGCTACTGGTGCTGGTGTAACCGCACATGTGGATAGGGGACCGCAGGTGAGATCCCGCAGAACCGGACCCAAGACCATAGAGGTAGATTTTTGTGGGCAGGAATAAGACCGCCTATGCAAAGCTAGGGCCGCACATGCGGAGCCGCAGGTGCGGAAATTTCATAGCGGGTGCGAAAATGTACATTTAAGTGATTTTCGCAGGTGCGCACGTGGGACCGCAGGTGTGAGAATTTTGCCGCAGGTGCGAAAATCCCTGGGCAGAACATATAAATAGGACCCTTAGTGGATTTTGGTCATCCATCCACCATTTTTCCACGGTTTGGAAGCTTTTTGAAGGGTTTTGAAGAGGAAAATCGAAGGTTCTTCGTGGAGGTAAGACTTTTGGACTTAAAACTCGTTTATGTGTGATTTATGGACTGATTAGTGGTGAAATTTGTTGGAAATTAGTACAAAAATTGGGTAATTAGGGCTTGTAATTGGATACCTTTAATTGGGAATTTGAGGGGCCGTTTGAGGTTCGATTTTTAGATGCTTGGTATGTATAGGCTCGTGGGATGATGAGGACTCTTGTGATGTGATTTTTATCGACTTCTAAGACATGGGCCCGGGGGTCTGGTTTTGCCAATTCTGGGATTTTTGGTATATATTAGTTATTTTCGAGTGGGCTTTGTTCCCTTAGAGTATTTTGATGATATTAATCTGTTTTTGAATATGTTCGAGGCGTGATGAGGCCGAGTCGGGTGGCAAAGGCATCGCGGAGTATATTTTTGTCCGGTTTGAGGTAAGTAATGACTGTAAATTTTGTCCTGAGGGTATGAAACCCCGGACTTTGTATTTTCTCACTATTTTTGGAGTGGCGCACATGTTGGATAACGAGTGTGTGGCGTGCACTGATTGGGGATTTGGCCTTGGTCCTTCCCGTGGCAACTATTAAGTTGCGTATTTACTTTTAAATCATATGTTAAATCGTGTCTTCAGAATATTGTTATATTTGGGTTGTAAGACATATTTGGGGCCTTGTGCCAACTTGTTGAGACCCCTTGGGGGCTTTTACTGCTATTCCTCACTGTGTTGACTTATGATTTACACAGTCATATTATGTTTAATTAATTTCGAAACTCACCCTTATTTACACCATTTTGAGATATAAAATGATGTTTTTCGGTCGAATACCCCGTTTTACTGATAGCCCGAGTGGCTTTTTGAGAATTCTAACTGAGTGAGGCCGAGGGCCTGATTGTGAGGATATAATATACCACGAGATGGCTTGATATTAGCGATTGGGCTTTAGGATCCCCTCTGGAGTCTGTACACACCCCTAGTGAGCGCAGGTACCTACTGAGTGCGAGTGTTGAGTGACGAGTGAGTGGGAGGCATGAGTGACTGTGAGGTTCCCGATGGGATGATTATTAGTGATTATGAGGTTGCCGGAGGGGTTGATTATGAGTGATTGTGAGGTATGCCCGAGGGGCTGATTCTGAGTGATGTTACGCCTGAGGGGAAGTTTCTTATTCATGATTTTGCCCGAATGGATACTTATGATTCTTTCTTTTTTTTACACTAACTTCTTGGATATTTTTCTGAAATTTTTGGAAATTACACTTCTTAAAGGAGTTTTACTGAAATTGGCTTATTTTTAGCATGATGATTTAACGTATTCACTGTTGGAAAGAAAGATTGTGCTTATTGTGAAATGATGATTTAACTTTATGTGTTTCTTACCATTTAGACAAGATTTATTTTTATTACTACTGAGCTGGCGTACTCACATTACTCCCTGCACCTTGTGTGCAGATCTAGGTGTTAGGGCAGAGTGAGCTCTGTATCTGTTTTAAAGACTTCTTGGAGATTTTGCGAGGTAGATGCACGCTTCCGCATCCCTGCTCTCTCCTGCTTACTTTTACAGAGTTTATTTTCTAGGATTGTATATTATCTGTGGATGCTCATGACCAGTGACTTCGGGATCTCGGGGTTGTATTTAATATTCGGTGTAGCTTAATCTATTTTAAAATGATTAAACGAAACCTTTATGGGTTATCAGTTTAGTAATAATATAAATGAAAGATTATTTACGATTTGAGTGTGGATTTGGCTGGCCTAGTTCCACAATAGACGCCATTACGACTGGTTTAGATTTGGGGTCGTGACATGTTGGTATCAGAGTGCTAGGTTACATAAGACTCACCGATCATGAGCAGATTTAGTAGAGTCTTGTGGATCAGTACGGGGACCTCTGTACTTATCTTCGAGAAGCTACAGAACCCTTAGGAAAATCTCACATTCTTGATTTCTTGTCGTGCGAATCCATTTTATTCAGCAAAAAGCGTAACTCTTGAATTCTTTCCATGTATTCGAATGCGCACGTGAGCACTTGGTATCAGTTGTGCATCGACAGCTTGTGATTTCCTTGGTGGGGTGCGAGATGTGAATTTTAGCATGTTGATAATGGGCTAGTCTGGAGGACTTGAGGTCGGATTTTATTTTATGTCTTGAGTGCTAAGATATCGATTGTGTGAGACAGGCATTTGGGATTAAATGTCCGTTTGTGTCCTTATCGGTGGGGGTTTCGTGACTGGATGACTATGTGGCGAGTGTGATTCGATGGTGAGGTGTGTTCAAATTGTTTGATTGTGACAAAAGGATTGGCTGGATATGTGGAAGAACTATTGAATGTTTGATTTCTGTCTCGAGTTGGCATATGGCTTTGAGTTGTGAGTGTATTGGAAGACCTCTCATGTTGCTTAGTTGTTGACTGAAGCGGATCGTCCCGTTGTGTTATGAGTTCCTGGTGGTGTCTTTTGGACTGGCCAATGCCCAGTAACGTTCATATATTTGATTAACGGTGTATTCCAGCCGTATTAGCACTCCCCGTTATTGTATTCATTGATGGCATCCTGGCGTATACGCATATCCAGGGGTAGCATACTCAGTATTTGAGGACGGCATTATAAGGATTCAGGGAGGAGAAGAACTATTCAAAGTTCTCCAAGTGTGAAGTTTCGGCTCAGTTAAGTAGCAATCTTGGGGCATGTGGTGTCCAGTGATGGTATTAAGGTGGTCAGACGAGTGTGGAGAGATCTTCCAGAAGCTCAAGATTTCTTTGACCACAGGTCCAGTGTTAGTTCTACCATCAACTTCAGGTTCTTATACCACGTATTTTGATGCCTCGAGGGTAGGCATTGATTGTGTTTAGTTGCAGAAAGATAAATTGATTGCGTGATATCTACCAGTTTCAGAAGGGTATAGAGAGAGATCAATTTGAGGCTAAGCAGGGGGGCTATTTCCCATGGGGTGTCCTGAGGTTGTGTGATCCTTATGTTGTTTTGTAGCAAGTTCTCTTTTACTATTAATTGATATATGTTGCAATTTGAGTTTAGATTACTTGTCGGAGTTGGCACGGCTATTGTAATGGTGAATATGAGGTTGTAGATTATTTGGGATGTTAAATGGTTTGAGTTATATATGAGCTTATGAAGGATTTAGTTGAATCTCACTGTGGTATGGCAACGGTTTTAGCGTATGGTCATTATGAGTTACTGGTTGTTTTGATTTATGGCTCTGAGCCAAGCGGGGGAGTGTGCTAGTGATAAGTTGGTTGCACGATTATGTGATGTGTTGGGTTTGCTTCGAGGTATACTGGTGAATCAGTTGTGGCTTACAGGGGTTGAGATCGGGGATGACTCGAGTAATGGAAATTTTGGGTACAGGTTGTAATGTACTCTATGGGTAATTGGATCTTTATTATCATTGAATGATTGAGTTGTAATTGTAAAATGGGTTAGTGTGTGGAATGTAGGAATTTTCTTGTTGCTTCGAGTATGTGTTGATTACTTCTTGGGGTGTTGAAGTGCTAATGGAGCACAGGTCGTCGGTCCGTTCGATCAGTCTAATTGAGGTTTGAGTAGAGTGGATGACTCTCGACAATGGTTCTGCCGGATTTAAGGTTAGATATAGCAATTGGGAATCTTCATGGTGTGTTTTTGTGATAAAACTAAGATTTATGTTGAAGAGTGTCAAGACTTGTGGCATTTCTATATTATCATGGTTTCTACATATCAATATCAGGAAGGTGAAGGTAATGGCTTTAGATTCACATGAAGTCTCTTCAGGGTAAGTATTTTGAATGTGGTACTTTTAGGAATATTTCAGATAGAATTCAGCCACTTATGAGCCTCAAACGATATGGTTTTATGCTTGGTTCTTGTGTGGTGAGTCTGGATTAAGTTGCGGTATTATGTTAAAGAGAAGTACCAATTCGCAGGTAAGTCATAGGGAACATGGATAAATAGGCAACTTGGTAGTAGGTCGGGTCAATATGATAAGGGATACTATTTGTTATTTGGGTGTTCATAAGGTAATGAGTTTTTACAGGTGTTTCTTAGCAATGCTCTTGGGTTTTGGTGACATGCGTAGCTTGGTTGAGCTAGAAGGATTCAGCCCTGACGGTTTGGTGTTGTACAAATGGGATTCAGATAGTTCCTGATGGTTTCTACCCCGGTTAGAGATGCATATTTTCTACTGGCGTGAGGTGCAGGTGATGTATAGTGATTTTGCTTCTAAATGGGATCAAACGGGGAGTTCTTGACTAGTTGGGTGCGTAGTTTCTCGTGGCTCGGAAGGGATTATGAAGTTCTCATATTTATCATAAGATGGCATGGTGTATGCGGTATGTCATGTAGAGTGAGATTTGAATGTTTGAGCTCACGGTTTAGTTCTGGAAGGAAGGTCGAAAATTCTTAGGCAGCATTGGCAGTTTCAGATGACTAGGTAGATGATAGCACTATTAGGTGGCTTGATGAAGGTATACATTTCAGAAAGGGCATGTGTGGAGTTAAGGGTGCTTTATTGGTATAGCGACGCTCTCTTGTTGGGTTGGATGACTGCTGATATTCAAGGTTTCTTGGTCTCATAGAAGGATTTTAGGGGTATCCCTCGTGGAATGATGAAGTATTAGGGATATACTATGTATTCGAGCGGTGGAGTTGAGATCAGATATAGTAATTGTGCGCTTCATGACTTCCAGACTGAGAGTTCTCATAAACAGGTTATTTTGTGGTAGTGAACTGTGAGGATGCGAACATGCTAGTCAGATGTTAATATGTACTATGATTCAGTCATTGTGAAATTTTTGTTGAGTTAACTATCTGTGTGGGTGACTAGAGTTGATTTAGGGTTATTGGAAAGCCAGTATGAGTGTGTGTTCTGCACCGGGTCGGAATTGTTGACTCTGACTTTCTATTGTTGAGGGATGTACCATTTAATTGTCATTGAGTTTATTCGTGATCTGGAGTGATGTATGAGTTACCCTTTGGTGTTTCGAGGAGTTGTGATCGTTGGTTATAAGCACATATGGTGCGGTTCTAATTGGGCATATAGCGGGATCTGAGTAAGGTAAGTAATTGGTATTATGGATTAAGACGTATCGATTATGTTCTCTCGGGTACATGTGTCATGGTATCGTCTGATTCCCCGTGGTTAGGGCAACGCACTTTGAGTACTTGATGTTGAATTGCTCATGGTTATTGATTTTGAGAAAGGTGACTCGAAGTATTTCATGTGGACCAGCGTGTGGATGGGATCGCGCATTGTAGCAGAGTTATGTGTTGGTATGATCCTTGTTGTCAGATTCGTGTGTTCTGATTTTTCGATGAGTGTCAGGCTCTTAGCACGGTGTGGTGATGGTAATTGTTAATGGCGGGATGGTCCTATCGTGTGAACCTTTTATATAATTTGATTACATTGGGATGTTTCTATTGAGTGCACGAGTTGCACATGTTATGGCTTTTAATTGTATTGATGTGTAATGTAATCAGAGTGGTCGTGTTGTATGAGAAGAGGTCATTGGACCTACAATTAATACTGTAAGAATTTACTACAGCATAGTTGGAAGGATAAATATCGGGAGTCGGCTTAGAAATCTGCTATAATTCTTGTTTGGGAAGGGGGAGCTTCATGTCTAGCTGATCGGACGAATGTTTGCTAGTTCTACGTGTTTATTTCATCATCGACAGTATATGGAAGTGTTAGAGCGAGGCATTTCTTGATAAGAGGGTATGTACCGGTATTAGGTCATTTTGAGCAATTATTGTGATTGGGAGTTATCGCCATGAGTGTTTGAGTCATGCGGTATATTATGTGATTGCATCTTGGGTTACGGATATGGCTTGATACAGCGTGTTCAG
The DNA here is from genome assembly GCA_005239505.1 of Nicotiana paniculata. Classification (NCBI taxonomy): domain Eukaryota; kingdom Viridiplantae; phylum Streptophyta; class Magnoliopsida; order Solanales; family Solanaceae; genus Nicotiana; species Nicotiana paniculata. The sequence continues at coordinate 47,799 of ML358961.1, read as the reverse complement.
ACTTATTCAGTTTATAGTTGTGCAATTTTGATCTTGTAAATTATTTCAGTAGTGGAAATTTTGTTCTAAGGTTCATGGGTCAGGTTGGATTTCGAAATTTCAACGGTGTTGTGATAGTCGGACCTACATGGGAGAGGGTGACGTGGGATCACTAACGAGTATGTGCATGGTGAGGTTACGAGACAGTTTGATGGTGTTGCAGAACAACCCTTGGCACATTCGAGGACAAACGTATGTTTAAGTGGGGAAGGATGTAACGACCCGGTCGGTCGTGCCGAGAGTAATAGCCATGTTCCCCTGTTTTGGCTTCATTATATGGGGTTTAGCTTCATTATGTTTTGTTAGATTGGTTGGCTCGGGTTCGGAGAGATTATTGGAGAGAAATGAGATACTTAGTTTCTTTACTTGGTTCAATAGTTGAAAAAGTCAACTGAGAGTTTACTTATTGGTAAACGACCTCGGAATGTAGATTTCATGGCTCAAATAGCTTGGCTATGTGATTTGGGACTTAGGAGTGCGTTCGGAATGTGGTTTTGATGTCCGATGTAGAATTAGGCTTGAATTGGCAAAAGTTAGTTTTTTGGCGATATCCGGTCGGCAGTCGAAAACTGGCTATAGGGGTCGGAATAGAATTCCAGAAGTTGGAGCAGGTTCGTAGTGTCATTTTGGATATGTGTGCAAATTTCGGTTCATTCGGACGTGTTTTGGTTGGTTTCGGCATCATTGGTGAAATTTAGAAATCTCAAAGTTCATAGGCTTGAATCCAATGTGATCTTGGAGTTTTAACATTGTTTTGGGTGTTTCGAAGGATCGAATAAGTTCGAATGAGGTTGTGAGACTTGTTGGTATTTTTGGTTGGGGTCCCGAGGGGCTCGGGGTTATTTCGGATAGCCATTGGGGCATTTAAAGCTGGAAAAGTGCAGCTGAAGTTGCTGGTGCTGGTGCTGGTGTAACCGCACCTGCAGATAAGGGACCGCAGGTGCGAGCCTGCAAAAGCAGACCTAAGACCGCAGATGCGGATTTTGGTGGGCAGGAGGAAGACCGCAGATGCGAAGCTGGGGCCGCACCTGCGGAGTCGCAGGTGCGGACATTTGATCGCTGTTGCGGAAATCTGCATTTAAGTGATTTTTCAAAGGTGCGTAGCTGGGACCGCTGGTGCGGGTTCGCATGTGCGAGAATTTGGTCGCAGGTGTAGAAATCCCTGGGCAGAACATATAAATAGGACTCTTAGCGGATTTTGATCATTCATCCACCATTTTTGCACTTGTTGGAAGCTTTTTGAAGGGCTTTGAAGCGGAAAATCGAAGGTTCTTCGTGGAGGGAAGACTTTTGGACTTAAAACTCGTTTATGTGTGATTTATGGACTGATTAGTGGTGAACTTTGTGGGAAATTAGTACAAAAATTGGGTAATTAGGGCTTGTAATTGGAGACTTTTAATTGGGGATTTTAGGGGCCATTTGAGGTCCGATTTAGAGATTCTTGGTATGCATAGACTCGTGGGAGGCTGAGGATTCTTGTGATGTGATTTTTATTGACTTCTAAGACGTGGGCCCAGGGGTCGGGCTTGGACAATTTCGGTATTTTGGTATATATTGGTTATTTTTGAGTGGGCTTTGTTCCCTTAAGAGTATTTTGATGATATGAATCTGTTTTTGAGTATATTTGGGGCGTGCTGAGGCCGAGTCGAGGGGAAAAGGCATCGCAGAGTAAATTTTCATCCGGTTTAAGGTAAGTAATGACTGTAAATCTATTCCCGATTCGTATTTTCTCACTATTTTGGGAGTGGCGAACATGCTGGATGACAAGTGTGTGGCGTGCACTGATTGGGGATTTTGACTTGGTCCTTCCCGTGGAAACTATTGAGTTGCGTATTTACTTTCAAATCATCTGTTAAATTGTGTTTTCAGACTATTGTTATATTTGGGCTGTAAGCTATGTTTGGGGCCTTGTGACGACTTGTTTAGACCCCTTGGGGGCTTTTACTGCTATACCTCACTGTGTTGACTTATGATTTACACTCAGTCATATTATATTTAACTGATTTCGAAACTCAACCGTATTTACACTATTTTGAGATATAAAATGATGTTTTTGGGTCGAGTACCCCGTGTTACTGATAGCCCGAGTGGCTTTTTGAGAGTTTCTGATAGGTCGAGGGACTGATTGTGAGGATATGATATGCCACGACATGGCTTGATATTAGCGCTTGGGCTGTAGGAACCCCTCCGGAGTCTGTACACACCCCTAGTGAGCGTAGGTACCTAGTGAGTGCGAGTGACGAGTGATTGGGAGGCATAAGTTATTGTGAGGTTTCCCGAGGGGCTGATTATGAGTGACTGTGAGGTTGCCCGAGGGGCTGATTATGAGTGATTGTGAGGTATGCCCGAGGGGCTGCTTCTGAGTGATGTTACGCCCGAGGGGCTGATTCTTATTCATGATTTTGCCCGAGTGGCTACTTATGATTCATTTCTTTTCTTTTTACACTAACTTCTTGGACATTTTTTTTAAATTGTTGGAAATTACACTTTTCAAAGGAGTTTTACTGAAATTGGCTTTTTTTTAGTGTGATGATTTAACGTATTCACTGTTGGAAAGAAAGATTGTTCTTATTGTGAAATGATGATTTGACTTTATGTGTTTCTTACTGCTCAGACATGATTTATTTTCATTACTACTGAGTTGGCATACTCACATTACTCCCTGCACCTTCTGTGCAGATCCAGGTGCTAGGGCAGAGTGAGCTGTGTATGTGTTCCAGAGACTTCTCGGAGATTTTGCGAGGTAGCTGCACACGTCCGCAACCCTGCTCTCTCCTGCTTACTATTATAGAGTTTATTTTCTAGGAATGTATATTTTATGTATATGTTCATGACCCGTGACTCCGAGATCTCGGGGTTGTATTTAATATTCGGTGTAGCTTTATCTGTTTTAAAATGATTACACGAAACCTTTATGGGTTATCAGTTTAGTACTGATATAAATGAAGATTATTTACGATTTGAGTGTGGATTTGGCTGACCTAGTTCCACGATAGGCGCCATCACGACTAGTTTAGATTTGGGGTCGTGAGAGGCCCGATCCAGAGTGGTGTGTACACTGGCAAGGGTCGACCGACACGAACTAGAGATGCATTTCAATATACTACCGAGGTGTTTGGCCTGATCCACAGGAAATGAAGGAACTTATCGAGTAATAATTCACGTGCTTACAACACAGGTACAAGAGCATAAAGTAAATATGACTTTTTACATTGTATAAAATATTTCCCCAAACAACTCAGGGTGATAAAGCTCGGCCTAATATATTTCGAATCAATTTTAATTATAAATTTAATAAATAATCTAGAAAATTAAGTTCAAATATTACATGATAAAGTCTTTAGTCTACCTGTACATAAACATGTTTTAGCTAAGTAGGACTCTCGTCACCTCATGCGTACATAGCACCAACAACTAGTAGCAAACAATAATTACAATACCTATCGGGTGACAGATACTTACCTCGCTCCGAAGTTCCATAACCGGCTCCAACGCTTCTCTTACACCTAAACCGGTGGCCATCATTCTGAAGCTAGTCAAACAACATGCAAACTAATCAAAAAATACTTTAATACTCTTAAATAATCAATTTATAATAATTCCTAACTCCACTCGAAAAGTCAACAAAGTCAACCATCAGGTCCACTTGCCCGGATTCCGAAAATTATTGAAGATAAACTTTACCCTAACACCAAGAACTAAAAAATTTTATTCCCAATTCCATGACTAATTTCGTGGTCAAAATCCAAATATGCCAATGCAAGGGCTTCTACAAAAAATGTCACATTTTTCACATAAATTCTTTAATATACAAGCCTACGTTCATGTATTCAACTCACAATGTATAGAAATCACTCACCTCATAATAAATGATGAAAATAGCACTCCAAATTGCCCCAAAGTCGGCTCCCATGGATAAAAGGAGATGAAAATGAGCCAAATCCTGATTAAACAAGTCTGCCCAGCAATTCCCTTCTTTGCGGTCGCTGACAAGCCCTCGCAATCATCAAGACCAACCTCAACTAGGTGCCAAATCATTCTTCGTGAACGCGACACACCAGTCGCAAACACGACACATCAGTCATGAACGCGGTGATCAAATCGACAGACTCTATGCGAATGCGACAAGACCATCGTGAACAAGTAGGACAAAATACCTGGTGCCCTTTCCCGCATATCCTTCTATCTGATCGCGGACTCGCCTTCTAGATCGCGATACACTGCCACCTAAAGCTTCACGAACGCGAGGTACAAATTGTTTGATGCCGAAGAGACCTTCGCGAACGTGATCCTTTCTTCGCGATCGCGAAGCAGGAAGAACCACACAGCAGAATCGGTTGTCCAAACATGGTGAAATGACCCGGAGCCCATCCTTAAGACAGCTTTCCGTACTCGGTACGGGCATTACGAGTTTTTAGTCATGTCGTTTGGGTTGACAAATGCCCCAGAAGATTTTATGGATTTGATGAATCGAGTGTTCAGGCCTTATTTGGACTCTTTTGTCATAGTCTTCATTGATGATATATTGATATACTCCCGCAGTCCGGAGGAGCACAAGCAGCATCTCAGAGTGGTTCTTCAAACCCTGAAGCATAGCCAGCTATATGCAATGTTTTTGAAGTGTGAGTTCTGGTTGAGTTCGGTTTCATTCCTGGGTCATGTCGTATCAGCAGAGGGCATTCCGGTTGACTCGAAGAAGATTGAGGCAGTCAAGATTTGGCCTAGATCGGCATCAGCTACAGAGATTCAGAGTTTCTTGGGATTGGCAAGCTATTATTGTCGGCTCGTGGAGGGTTCCATCTATTGCAGCCCTGCAGCCCCGATGACCAGGTTGACCCAGAAGGGTGCCCAGTTCAGATGGTCGGACGAGTGTGAGGCGAGCTTCCAGAGGCTCAAGTCAGCTCTGACTACGGCACCGGTATTGGTTTTGCCCACAGGTTCAGGGGCTTATACAGTCTATTGCGATGCTTCCCGTATTGGACTTGGTGCAGTGTTGATACAGGATGGCAAGGTCATTGCTTATGCTTCGAGGTAGTTAAAGATTCATGAGAAGAACTATCCAGTGCATGATTTGGAGTTGGCAGCCATTGTCCACGCATTGAAGATTTGGAGGCACTATATGTATGGCGTGGCATGTGAGGTGTTCACGGATCATAAGAGTCTTCAGTACTTGTTCAAGCAAAAGGAGTTGAATCTGAGGCAGAGGAGGTGGTTGGAGTTGTTGAAGGACTATGATATTACTATCTTATATCACCCGGGGAGGGCTAATGTGGTGGCTGATGCTTTGAGTATGAAGTCAGCTAGTATGGCCAGTCTTGATTTTATTCCGGTCAGTCAGAGGCCGCTTGCTTTGGATGTTCAGGCTTTGGCCAATCGATTTGTGAGGTTTGATATTTTTGAGCCTAGTCGAGTGTTGGCTTGTACGGTCGCTCGTTCTTCATTATTTGAGCGTATCCGTGATCGAAAATTTGATGATCCCCATTTGTGTGTCCTTAGAGACACGGTGTAGAGCGGAGGCACTAAGCAGCTGATCTTAGATGATGATGGTGTTTTGATATTGCATGGGCGAGTCTGTGTGCCCAATGTTGATGGGATTCGAGAGTTGATTTTAGACGAGGCCCATAGTTCCTGGTACTCTATTCATCTGGGCGCCACGAAGATGTATCAGGATTTGCGGCAGCATTATTGGTGGCGTAGATTGAAGAAGGATATTGTGGCATATGTGGCGCGATGTTTGAATTGTCAACAGGTTAAGTATGAGCATCAGAGGCCTGGTGGTTTATTTCAGAGTATTGAGCTTCCCAAGTGGAAGTGGGAGAGGATCACTACGGACTTCGTTACTGGACTTCCGTTGACCCGGAATAAGTTCGATGCAGTTTGGTTCATTATTGATAGGCTGACCAAGTCAACACATTTCATTCCTGTGGCAGTTTCCTATTCATCAGAGAGGTTAGCTAAGATCAATTTCCGAGAGATTGTTCTCCTTCATGGTGTGCCGGTATCTATCATTTCGGACTGGGGCGCATAGTTTACCTCGTGTTTCTCGAGAGAAGTTCAGCGAGAGTTAGGCACCTAGGTGAAGTTGAGCGCAACATTTCATCCTCAGAAGGATGGACAGTCCCAGCGGACGATTATGATATTGGAGGACATGCTCCGAGCTTGTGTTATTGACTTTGGAGGATCATGGGATCAGTTCTTGCCTTTAGCAGAGTTTTCCTACAACAACAACTACCAGTCGAGTGTCCAGATGGCTTCTTATGAGGCTTTATATGGTAGGCGGTGTCGATCTCCGGTTGGATGGTTTGAGCAAAGAGAGGCTCGGTTGTTGGGTGCAGATTTGGTTCAGGAGGCCTTGGAAAAGGTTAGGATCATTCAGCATAGGCTTCGTACAGCTCAGTCCAGGCAAAGCAGTTATGCAGATCGTAAGGTTCGAGATGTGGCTTTCATGATTGGTGAGCGAGTATTGCTCCGAGTGTCGCCTATGAAGGGCGTGATGAGATTTGGGAAGAAGGGAAAGCTTTGCCCTAGGTTCATTGGTCGGTTTGAGATTCTTGATCGAGTGGGAGAGGTGGCTTATAGACTTGCATTGACACCTAGCTTATCAGCCGTACATCCAACTTTTCATGTGTCCAAGCATCAGAGGTATCACGGCGATCCAGCCCACGTGTTAGATTTTAGCACTGTCTAGTTGGACAAGGACTTATCTTATGAGGAGGAGCCGGCATCACTGTCTAGTTGGACAAGGACTTATTTTATGAGATCCAAGAGTTTCCCTTCTGTTCGTTTTCAGTGGAGAGGTCTGCCTCCAGAGGCATCAACCTGGGAGTCCGAGTCCGATATGCGGAGCCGTTACCCTTATTTATTTCCCGACTCAGGTACTTCTTTCTTCTGTCCGTTCGAGGATGAACGGTTGTTTTAGAGGTGGAGAATGTGACGACCCAAAGGGTCATCACTTATTTTATTACCCATTCCGTACTCCAGAGGCCTTGAAAACCTCATTTGTAGTTGCCTCAATTTACGTGCGCAGTCCGGGCTCGTAGCCGGACAGGTTAAATATGAAATTCTAAGAAAAAAATGCTAAGATTTGATATTAAAATGAATAATTTTTACTTCGGTCAACATTTTGAGTAAACGAACCCGGACCCGTGATTTTACAGTCCCAGAGTGTCCGTAGGAAAATATAGGACTTGGGCGTATTCCCGAAATCGAATTATGAGGTCCCAAGCCCGAGAAATGAATTTTTAAGTAAAATTGTTTCTGAAAGTATTTAAGGAAATTGAAAATGAAATCTGATTAGAAAGTGATGGTAACAGTCCCGTAATTTTGTTCTAGCGCCCGGTACAGGTCACATATATAGTTTAAGCACTTTTTGTGAAGTTTGGTTGAAATCGAATTCTGTTTGACGGGTTTTGGACTTATATGGAAAAATTTGATGTTTTATGAAATTTGATAGAATTCATGGACTTTGAGGCCCAATTCGATGTATATGATTTTTTTTAGCGATTTTATCGCATGGATAAGTTTGTAGGATGTTGTGGGAGTTATCTGTGAAATATGTTATCATTCCGAGTTGTATAGGTCAGTTCGACACGTTGTTAGCGAAGTTTAGAAACCTTAAAATTCCTAAGTTTGCTTCTTGAGGTTTGGGGGTGTGATTTCGAGTGTTAGCGTTGCTTTGAGTGTTCCGAAGGCTCGAGCGAGTCCGTAATACGATTTGGGACTCGTTGGTATATTTGGACTAGGGCTTGGGTGGGCCCAGGTGCCTTCCGGGCACCTAACAGGGTAAAAACCAGCAAACAAGGCTGCTGGTGCACTTGCTCTGGTGTGACCGCAGGTGCGGTTGCCCAGCATCGCAGGTGCGAGACCGCAGGTCCGGTCCCAGGCATCGCAGGTGCGATCACTAGTGGCCTGGCGAGCCATCGCAGGTGCGAGACCACAAGTGCGGTCTCCACTTCGCAGGTGCGATCCCAGACCCCCTAACCCAATTCTGCAGATGCGAGATTCTTCTCGCAAGTGCGAGACTGCAGGTGCGATCCACAGAGCCGCATGTGTGAGATCACTGTTCAAGCAGTGAGTTTTAAATACGGGTTTTAAACCCATTTTTCTCATTTTCCATCTTCTTTCTTAGGCGATTTCCTCCATTTTTAAGAGCTATCAACCAGGTCTCATAAGCTAAGTGAATTCCACCTGGAAATTTGTTTCATGCATGCATCCTTGCCTAACTAACTACATAAACTAGTGCAAAAATTCAAGAAATTGGGTAGTAACCTAGAACTTGTGATCACTTTAGAATTTTCTGTGAATTGGCCCTGAAATCAAGTAAACATCGTATATTTATGATCCTTAGTCTTTGGGTGAGTTTCCCTTCGAGAATTTCTAGAATCCGAGCGAGGGGGCCCGGGGTCGAATTTTGATAATTTTGGAAGAATGCTAGGAAATGGATAATTAGGCCATGTAATTGAAACATTGAATCCTTATTGATATACTTGAGTTGATTATGTCTAGATAATACCATTCCGAAGTCGATTTCTAAAGGAAAAGCGGTGTTAGAGGGTTGATTGCTATACTTTGGACCCGAGGTAAGTGTTTGGTCTAACCTTAGCTTGAGGGAATAGGAGTTGAGTATTATTTTCCATTTGCTAATTGTCAAATACAATGTATAGTCATGGTGACGAGTATCTATACATTGGTGTCTATCATGACCGTGATTATGCTCGAGGGGACATTTCGTGCAATGTTTTATATTGATTATGCACGAGGGGACATTCCGTGCCATGTTTTATATTATTATTATGCATGAGGGGACATGTCGTACCGCACCTTTCACTGTTTAATCTGTGTTGTCAATTCCCGTTATTATTTTCAGGTATTTCGGACTGCTTTTTTCGTTTCTGTCATTTCGGTATTTTCTATCTCTTACCCACAACATGTTCTCCCCGTAATTGTATTCTTGTTTAGTTTTTTTTTTCTATTTTATTGAACTGCACAGGTACATTTTGTTGTCGTGTCTTTGCCTCGTCACTACTTCACCGAGGTTAGGCTCGACACTTACTCAGTACATGGGGTCGGTTGTACTGATGCTACACCTACACTTCTTTATGTTGTGCAGATTACGCAGCCGGACCCGGAGGACATCATTTACCCGCTGGCGTTCGTTTGCCTTGGCGTCTCTTCCATCCCTTTGTCTTCACTTCTGTCTTGTTTCTTTTTTTCCTAGTTCCAGAGACAGCTATGTATTCTCTTTTTAGACTTGTATGTACCACTCTTATAGACAGTTCGTGAGTTTGTGACTCCAGGTTTTGGGAAAATTTAAGCGTTGTTGTATTATGTTGTCCTTATTTAGTGCTATCACTAATGGAAGATTTTATCCCCGAAAGACACTCTATTCATTTGTTCGTGGACTGTGAGAGTTTGTTCCTGATTGGATGACTACTCGTGTGTGTCATGAACAAGGTCATTGTGGATCCTTGAAAGGACTCTGGCCCAGTATGGGATGATCGGAATTGGTTTGAGGTCCGTTGGTATGTCTAATGTGAATGTGTGCTCTACATCAGGTCAGACGTTTTCCTTTAGCATAGAATTTCTTATGGAGGAGTCTACGGGCGCTGGATGTAATTCATGTCGTCAGCTATTCTATGTAGTACTCTATTATGCCATGTGGGTTGTGAGACGACTTGATTATTCGCACATGTGTAGTGATCAGGTGTAGCTTGTGGTGTTATATGAGGAAGATGGCTCTCGAGATGCAGGTCGTTTATTGCACCTTAGTCATGATTGAGTTTGTGGTTCAAGGAGCTATCTGTCTCCCTAGCGTTGTATTTGCGCACTTAGCGTGCGTGTGGTTGATATTCGGGAATTTCGTGGGTATGTGCATTATGGTATGACGAGTATTTCCTTATTGATTATTATGTGGGGACCGGGTGGCACACCGCCACGGGTATGATGTCTAGATCAAGTTGCATACCGCATTAGTATCATGTATGGATCGGGTTGTACGCTGCAACAGTAAGAGGTTGAGTACAGTTCCTTATACATATCTTGTGTGCCTTGTTTATCATCTCAGAGGTAGGTTCATAGCATGTGTTTGGTCGTTTTATTCGTTATGGGGGCTGTATAGATCTTTACCTGACTTCATTTTTCCTTAGTTGGTCATATTCGAGTTGTGGCTTGTTGACGTATTGATGTCGTCGTATGAGATTTTAGGTGGATTTGATGTTTCTTATCGGTCGAGCAGCTTATACTGGGTGAGACGAGGTAGTCGGTCCTTATAAAAGTGCAATCGAATTTAGATAAGGTATATTAGAGAGAAAATGTCACTATGTAGTTCAGAATGAGGCAAGGGTTCTTGTTGAGCGGAGGAATTCCATGAATTATTGATTTGGAAGGTGGAAAAGAGTTTCTATGTAATGACTCTATCTGTCTTTTTGTGTAACTTCCCCATGTTACCCCCATTTTTATGCTTCACACATGTGTGTTTATAATTTTATGGCTTGCGGGTCGCTTATTTTCATCACGAGAAGCTTTCGGGTTGATACCCTTTGGTTTTTGACTTAGAAGCTTAAAGTATAAATATTGACAAAAGTTTGACTTTTATGAAAACAACCTCGGAACGGTGTTTTAATGAAGCTGATAGCTTTGTATCATAATTTCGTACTTGGGCATATGCCCGAAATTGATTTTGGAAGTCCGTTGGTTGATTTGTGTTGTTTTGCCAAACATTGGCAATTTGAAGTTGAAATATTTGATCATAGGTTTACTTTTAGCTACGGAGCTCGAAATTTGATTTTGGGACTTCCAATAGGATTCGAACATTTAGTTGTAATTCTAGATATTCTTGAACTTTAATTTGAAATTCATCGAGCGAGTGAGTTTGTTTTTTGTAATAGACTTGTGCGGATATTTAGTTTGGAACCCCGAGGGCTCGGTTGAGTTTCAGAGATGTTTAAGAAGGTTTGAAAATAAAATGAAGAATCTGGTGTTCTAATGTTTCAGGTACCGCACTAGCGAACACCAGGTTCGCAATTTCGAGCTTAACACGAGGGGGGGGGGGGCAAGTATCGCAATTGCGAAGAAGTTCATGTATAGGGCTAGGTTGCATTTTAGTTGGAGATAGGCTTCGCAAATACAAACCCAGAGTCGCAAATGCGAAACCAGAGTCACAAATACGAAGTCATAGTCTCAATTTTGACCTCCGCATAGGACTGACAGTGGCAACATTTGCGAGTAATAGTTCGCAATTGTTTCTACATTGCGACATCAGCAACTAATCAAAAGGGCTGGAAGTCGGGGTTTCATGTCATATTCTCTCACTTCTGAACCCTAGACTGGGTAGGAGGTGATTTGGAGAGGGAATTTTTATCTACAAACTTTGGGTAAGTAATTGTAATCCACTTTCAATCATATGCCATCAATATATCTTACATTTTAACATCCAAATCATGAGAATCAAACTGAAAATTTGTGAAACTTTATCAAGTTTTTGAAAAATAAGAATTTCATATTTGAAAGTCGATTTGGACTCGGATTTTAAAACTAACACACACGAACTCGTGGGGTCATGGTTAGTAAGAGTTTACCATTAGACCCGGGTTTTGACCGGGTGGACCTCGGGGTTGGCTTTTGTTAACTTTATGGAAATTAAGATCATACCTTATCTATCGTGATTGACTTCCCTTGCATTGTTTGATGATATTAAGTCGACTTTGGTAAAATTTGAGCAGTGTGGAGGCAAATTTTAGGGGAAAGCTATTCCCGACAGTTGAATTGGCCTAGTTGAGGTAAGTATCTTGCCTAACTTTGTGTGGACGAACTACCCCCTTAGGATTGATATTGATTGATTCATTGTGCTATGTGAAAGCCGTGTTCGCAAGGTGACGAGTGTGTACACGGGTTGTATGTGATATTTGACCGGTTTAGGCTACTTAGACTCTTTCCATGCTTTAATTGATCATGTTCTAAATTCCCATACACAATCTATTCTTACTTGTGTTAATCTATCCGTACATGCCTTAAATGACTTGTTTAATACTTGTTCTACGTCCTTCTTGATAAATTTCTCTCATGCTTTAGTTGAACTTGCTGCCTCTTTTATTATTGAACTTGTTGCCTCTTTTATTGTTACATGTTGTCTCTTTCATTATTGATTATCATTATTTGAAGACATTGTTACAAGTTATCTCTTTCTTTGCTATTATCTTTATTTGAATTCATGTTATCTCTTCCATTGTGAATTATTTGTATTTATTTTTATGGTTACCCAACTTCATTCTCATGTTGAGTTATTGGAGTTGAAGTTGTGAAAGGCGTATCACATTGGGGCAAAGTTGTTATTTTTTTAGACATCTTTCTTGTTCAGAATTCACATTCATTGTTATTGTTGATATTTTTGTATACATTGTGTAGACATGTAATTTTTTACCCTCCCGGTGATTTTACCTATTTTATCATTTAAATATTTAGTTTAGGTCTAATATCTCTATTTTTAGCTAGTTTTGACTATTTTATTTTGTTTTATCACAAAAGAAAAATTATAAAAATATTTTCTTTTATTTAGCTAATTGATATTTTATGTAGTTATTTTTAATATATCTACCTTTCATAAAAGTTGAAATATACAAAAAAAAAAAACAGTTCCACTTTGTTTCGGAAAATATTAGTATTCTGATAGGAATATTATTTAATTTTTGCGATGATTTTAACCTAATCCTGATTTTGTTTTTAGTATTATATTTCAAAAATACCAAAAAATAGTTTCATTTTTACATATATATTATTTTAATTAATTAGATTGATTTGACATTATGTAGTATATTTACCTTATATTAAAAGGGATTTAGCTAAAGTTTAGATATTTTTACCCCAATTTTAAGGCTCAAAGCTGAAGCCCATCTACATTCAACCTTAAGACCTAACACTAATTCCCTCTACATAAAGAAGACATAAAATCCCTACACCCTAATTTTAGACCTTCCCACATATACATTACATATTATAAATCACACATAAAAGAAACCCTAGGAAGAACACTTAAAAAAACAGCCGATTCTTTTTCACCCTTACACCGAGAGAGCCGCAACACACACACAAAGTCACCGTTGACTCCTCCATTAGAGCAGCTTGAAAACTCTATCTTCACCGCCATGTAGAAGCTCCAAGACCTCAACAACCCTTCCTCACCCCTTAAATTCTTCAGCAGCCCGTCTCCTTCACCAAAAAAAATCAATCGCCGCCGCTTCTCTCAACCCAATCTTCGGCGCAACAGTCACCCCATCTCTGTCCATCTCACTAGCTGAAAACTTATACGAAAAAGTCATTGTTTTCAGCTTCAAAATGTTGCATTGAAGCTCTATGCTCGAAGTTGAGGTCGCCGGAGAATCATCAATTCGAAATACTATTCGTCATCTCCTTCTCCAACGACCGTTGCTAATCCAGCTGGCCCCGTTCTAGTTAGTGTCCACTGGTTCGTTTCTCCTTTTCACATATCTGAAAATACTGGGCTTTCAAATCTGGCCGGATTTTACATTTTTCGGTGATTTCCATTAAAATTGGTGGAGTTTCGCTTTGGTCATGTTTTTCCGGTTCGAGGCTACCAGCGAGTTCGAGCTCGTTGTTTGAAGTTACTTTTTGAATTTGTCTTGTAGAAAGGTAAACGCATAAAACTGTTGTTGTATTTGAATGTCTTAATGAAAATGATCACTGAATTGTTCTGTTCAAGTTTTGTCGTAAAGATGTTTCATTAGTGATGTATCTAATTTTTGTTGTTGAAGTGCTAATTCATATATATTAATGTGAAATTTAAGATTCACCATTTGTTTATTCGGTTGGCAGCCAAAGTTATTTTACTTCAAGGTTTATATAAAATGTTTAGAGGATCAACTAAAAATTGTAGCTAAGCTCAATTTTTGTTGCGCTGTTGTGAGAAAGGGATTAAAGTTTGTGAAGTACTTTTATGAGTTGTGGGATTTGAGTAATTAAAAAATAAAGGAATTTTGTATAGTAAATATGTTTGATAAAACAGTGAGCTAAAATAAAGCATCTGCCCACTTTCAATATCTCCATAATCTATGGCCTCGCCATAATCTCAAAGTTTAGGAAGACTAATGAAATCATCGTGGCTATGGGTACGGTTCCCGTGGCATGGTCACAATACGTAAATCCCATCCGGGTGTGCATTTCATGTGACCAGACTCTAACTTCTAACAATAATAATAATAAAATAAACATGTTGTAGAATCATGGGTACGGTTCCCGTGGCGTGATTCACAATGTGCATAAAAAAAACGAGTGCACGTCATCGTGACTTGGTTCAGAATATTCCATAAATCTTAAAAGCGGTTTAAAAAGTGAAAATGCAGAATAGGTTTAGATCATGTAATTAATCAGATAGTTAGGCCAATTAATAATAGTTAAGCGACCATGCTAAAACCATGGAACCCGGGAATTCCTAACACCTCCTCCCGAGTTAACATAATTCCTTACCCGATCTTCTAGTTCGCGGACTCTAAAACGGAGTCAAACTTCCTCGATTTAGGGTTTAAAATAAACCGGTGACTTGGGACACCATAAATTATTCCAAGCGGCGACTCTGAATAAATAAGTAATCCCATTTCGATTAATGTCACTTAAATTGGAAAAAGTTCCTTATCCCACGCCCTTGCCGGAAAAAAGGAGGTGTCACAGCTCTAGCGACTCTGCTGGAGATTAGGACCCAAAATCTCTGGTTTAGGGTTCAAGAATTCGAGCTTAGAATAAATGTTATGATTGGCTTTCATGATTGTTTGAGTTTTACGTGTTTGAGTCTAATAATGTGCTAAATGCCGCTTTTTACCGTTGTGATATTGTTTGGACTGTATATAAATTGTTACGAAACCCTCTTCTCTCTGAGTTCTAAATCATCTGAGAAGTGTGCACTTCGTGTGAATTCTTTTCTGTTATAGTCATATCCCAATTTTAGATTGAGGTTCAGACAAGTTGCAAAGCCGGTGAAGTTTCTCTATTCCCGGTACGCTGCCCCCCTCCCGGCTCGAGTTGTCCGCTCGGGGTAAGCCAGGTATAGAACAATACACTCCAGGGTTTAAACCTAGAATAACATAGCCTCATGTCGGATCCCTAGTGGGAACGTTTTGTTTTCATCACGTGCATTTGACTTCGGGGACTCAACAGAATGGTTGAGTCCGTCTAGGACAGGTGTACATAATTTAAAAGATCATTCTGATGCATCTTACGTGCTACTTGCGTATCTGTTTATTTCGTCTTGCATGTTAACTGGCTCATAGAATGGGAAAGAAAATCAAAAAAAAAAAATAATCGAAAAAAAAAATCAAGAGTGAGAGGTAGGTATTTGAAATTTTTTGAAACTCTGCCAAAATTTTTATAAAAAAAAAAAGAAAATAAGTCATGGTTTTCAAAAAGACATGTTTCCCCTGTTCCGTCAAAACTGGCAGAACAACGCGAGTCTGATTCTCACCGAATGTGAGATACGTAGGCAAACCTCATCGGTTCCGGCCCCTATTTTTTTTAAAAAGATCCTTTACTTCCTTCGTTATAAGTCTTTTTTTAGAAAATCCCAAATAAAGTAATAAGAATTTTTTTTTAAAAATCCAAAATAATATTTTCTTCGTAGAAATCTTTCACTAAAATAGAAAGAAGACAAATCAAATCAAAATCCCAGAAAAATATTTTCTACCTTTTTATTTTTTACGATTTAAAAAAAAAATCGAAAAAAAAATAATTTCCTTTACGTCCTTCTATTTAAAGTCTTTCTTTGAAACCCCAATTTTAAAAAATCGAAAAATATTTTCTTTTTCTTTCTTCTATAGAGAAGTCTTTCTTTAAGACCCCAATTTAAAAAAAAACAAATCCTTTTAATTCCTTTTTTAGAAGTCTTTCCTTGAAAACAAAAGGTACCAAATAATACAATTTAAAACCAAAATATTTTCTTTCATTTTAGAAGTCTTTCATTCCAAAAAAAAAAAAAGAAAAATAAATTCAAAATCCAAAAAATATTTTCTACCTTTTTAGAAGACTTTTTCCCACAAAGACAATTCAAAAAAACAAATCAAAAATTCCAAAAAAAAAATTTTCTTTCTTCTTTAGAAATCATTCTTTCAAAATTTTTGAAAAAAAAAACAAATAAAAAAAAACAAAAATATAAAATTTAAAAATATTTTCATTCTTCTTTCAAAAATTAAAAAGAAAATTCAAGATTCAAAGATATTTTCTTTTACGTTATAAGTATTTCTTTCATAATTTCAAAATAAAAGTCCAAAAAATAGATCCTTTCTTCTTTAGAAGTTTTTTCTTTCGAAATTCCAAAAAAAAAACGAAATTCAAAAAGAAACAAAATATATTTTCTGCCTTCTTTAGATGTCTTCCTTTTCAAAAGCAAAAAAAAAAAAAACAAATCTAAATCAAAATATTTTCTTTCTTCTTTTTAAGTCTTTGTTTAAAAAAATATATAAATTCAAAATCCAAAAAAAAAGTTAGGTTACTCACTTTATTTCGCATCTTTCCGAACTACGCAAGATCTGATTCATGTCTCCACATGATACGTAGGCAGCCTACATCAGGTTCAATCGAATGATTTTGAAAAAAAAAAGAAGGTGAAGAAAAATAAAAATAAAAGAAGAATGATAATAAGGATCGACTGAGTCTGTTCTAACGTGTCGTTTGTGTTGAATTGTGAAGAAAGTTTGAGGTGGTCTGTTTGTGGTAAGCTGAAAACGCAAAATCCAAGGGAAAAATGACAACTGACATCGAAGTTGTTATGAGTGCTCAAGAGACTCAAGGTCAGAAGGTTCGACAAGAGACTACTGTGTTGAGGAAAACAGAATACTGAAACAACAAATGACTGAAATGTGTCAAGCAGGGGTCAATGGACAAGGACCACCATTTTCTTGTCCTGGTTGCTCAGAGTTCGCACCCATATTGACTACTGCCATTCCGGTCTCATTGTCTGATCAATCCTATCCACCTGGGTTCAGTCTTTATCCCACCAGTACAACTACATCTGGAACTTTTGTTGCGTACTCCCAAAGTGTGCCATTGACAACCAATCAGACAACTGTTGTTGATATGCATGTCTTCACTATCTCATAGCTAACAGTAGTACAAAAGAAAAGTCATGAGTCACAATTTTCTACCCAATAAGAACGATACCACTCTCCTGAGTACCATTCGTACCTATTCGATCTTCCTGCAAAAATTGAGAAGCCTGCCCAAAAGATGGCACAGGAAGAAATGACTCAAAGACTGAAAAGCTTAGAACAATAGTTGAAAAACATACAGGTCTGAAAAGTATTGCCTTCAAGGATCTATGTATGTTCCCTGATATTCATTTGCCACTTGGTTTCAAAACTCCCAAATTTGAAAAGTATGATGGACACGGAGACCCCATGGCCCACTTGAAAAGGTATTGCAATCAACTAAGAGGTGCAGGACGAAATGAAGAATTACTGATTGCTTATTTTGGGGAAATCCTTACAGGGGTAGCCTATGAACTGTTTACTGATCAAGGCACATCTCGATGGTATATATGGGATGACATGGCCCGAGCCTTTGTCAAACAATTCCAATAAAACATTGACATTGCCCCAGATCGCAATTCCCTTTCAAACCTGAAGAAAAAACTAACTGAAAGTTTCAGGGAATATGCCATTAAATGGGGAGAGTAAGCATCTAGAGATAAGAAACCCATGGATGATCACGAGCTAATCATTGTCTTTCTTAAGGCGCAAGAGCCAGATTACTTTCAAAATATGATGTCCGCGGTTGGAAAATCCTTCTCGGAAGCAATCAAAATGGGAGAAACGGTAGAGAATGGCCTTAAGACAGGCAAAATTATAAGTCAATCAGCTCTCAAAGTTGCAACTCAGGCTATCCAAATTGAATCTGGTAATTATAGTGACATGGATGAGAAGGATGAAGAAATCATGATGACGTTAGGGTCGAGATGAGGTCTTAGGAGAACATCTCGAAGGTATGACCAACCTCGTCTGTTTTTCGATGATTCCCCTAAGCGCTACTATCCACCTCAGAACCCACAATATTTTGTTGCTCCACCTCAGTATGTTGCCCAGTCACCAAGACACTCCAGAAGTCGAGCACCAACATCGCAAAATCTCCACCAGCCTCTACAATATTTTCAAGTACCCTATAACCCACATCCAAGCCAAGGGTATAGAGGAGAACAAAGGTTGAAGATAATTTTACACCAATAGGAGATTGTTATGCAAGCTTGTTTGAGAAATTAACGCCTTATGACATGATTGCACCTATTCCTCCAAATCATGTGGATCCACGTGCAAGAAGCTTTGACCCTTCTAAATGGTGTGAATACCATTCCAATGTCCAGGGGCACGATGATGAAAGTTGTCGGGATTTGAAAAGAGAAATAGAAAGGTTGATCCAGGAAAAACTTATTGTGATCACAGACAGTGGCACCCAGAATATCACGCAGAATCATTTACCTGCACATGATGATGCACACTTTGTGGAGATGATGCGTGGTGACAGGGAGTATGAGAATCCTCTCGGGAACTTGCTGACTGAAATTAATGATTTTGAAATTGGAGAAAGATCTGTTGATTGTGATGAGCATATTTGTGGCTAATTGTCAAGCTTAGCAAATGAAAAGTCATTCCATCCTTACTAGGAATGAATAATGGTAGCTTGTTTTGATGTTTTTTCTATTATCTGGGTTATTTCAGGGTTGTGATCCATATTTTATTTCTTTTATTGAGTCAAACACTTCTATCCCTCTTTTTTGTTTGTGTGAGTCTTGTATGTCTGTTTTATTGCTATTATCATTATCAGGGTTATTCTAGGATTGTAACTCGGATTTTAGGTTGTTTGTCTTGTTGTTAAGACCTTCCATCCTTTACTCAATCAAATACAATTTGTCCTTTTGTGTCATTCCATGATTAGTTCCTTTCTCGCTAGTTTTAGTTATATGACATGTATGTGGAGATTTTGCCCAGATCTTAAAAAACTGATTTAGTCTTGAGTTATATAAGTGAGAAAGAGACAATTTTGAGGATGAATAAATATTTGAGATACTTTGGAACTAAGTTCGAGTAAATTGCACCTTCAAATCATTGTGATGATCGGGCTTGAAGATGTTTAATCAATTGAAGCTTGGTCGAAAGTTTGACATTAATGGATTAAAAGTGTCTTTCGACCATGACATACCAAGAAGATAGACATGTTCATCAACGCTATGATCGCAAAAAGATAATATATTTTGGCGTTCTCGAGGCTGGGAGGTCCTTTTTCTTCTATCTAAACACTTTATACCCTTCGCTACCCCTTTTGCGCTGGTGTCATTTTTCTTTGACCACCCTCTTTTGGAATCAAGTTTAGAGTCAAAAGTCAAAAAAATGAAAAGAAAGGTTCATGTCCCAAGAGTACAAACTGGGGCAATTCTTAGAAAGCCAGGTAAAAGGAAAAAGAAGAAAATAACAGTCAAAGGTCCATGCCCTCAGAAAATAAAAGCTTGGGCAATTAGTTTTGGAAAAAAAAGAAAAAAAGAAAAACATGAGAAAAAGAAAGAAAGATGAAAAATAGTTAGATCAGATGTTTGAACAACGTTATACCTGATTCCTTTTAAAAAAAGGGATACGTAGGCAGCCTTACACGGTTCGGTCCAACCAAATAAGAATTCAAAAAAACAATTCCCAAATCTGAAATTGGGGCAGAAATTTTATTTCACTTTTGAAAGAGTCGATTTCAAGAGTTGTAAGTCTACAACCCCTCATTTTGAGTGTATTTTGAGCCTTCATGCGGACCCTTCTTTCCAACCTTATCCAAAAACATTCCAAATAAAGACCTCCCGAAATGCTTTCAAGAATTCCTAGAGAAGTATGCAATGAGCAACAGTTGTCACATGATATAGAACAATGTCAAGTTGCTCACAAAAGAATAAGAAAAAAGAAAAAGAAAAAGAAAAATGAGAGTGTCTTACTAGTGAAAACCCTCACGGGCACTATAAGGCGCCGGTAAGTAGAGATAAAATAAATGAGAGAGACTTGTTCGTGAAAACCCCTCGTCGCACCACTAGTCGAAAGTAAGACGGGAAGCTGATGCGAATAATTGACATAAACAAGACCGACTTCAAAGGTCATAGGAATGGTAAAAGGAAATATTAGATCAGTTCGATAGATTAGGCCATTGAGTGCAAAATGCATGTCATAATCATTAAGGCTAGTTAGCACAAAATAAAAAGAGGAAGAAAATGGGGCTCTCCCTTCCGTCCTTCCCAACAGGGGCATCTCTTGTTAATACTTGTTTCTTTGCATCATTGTGTCATTCACTCTGAGTCAGTCCATGTTAAAAACAAGCAACAAAAGATTTCAAAATCTGCTACCATCTTTTCAGTTGCACAAAGTTGGCCAACATACTCAGTTGTTACACTCAACATGCCTTGAGGATTCATGCAAAGGCTTCCCCATCAAATTACTCTTGTCAGCCTATTCGGTCACAACAAGCAAAGATAACTTCAAGGTTAATCAGGGATTCTCTATAGTAGCGAACAATGACTATGAAGTGTGCACATCATGCAAAAGGCTCTTACCAGTTGTGATTCTCTCTGACAGACAAATTGCTCCAAAAGCAAAGCCATTCACGATATAAGAAAAGGTTATCCAAGAAAAGAAATCTCTTTTGAGATAAGGCTGATTGAGCCACAAATACAAATGGTACTGGGTGTGAAACAATTAGGGTTGATGCAGAGCAAAAGATCTCTTGAAACTGATTAAAGTTGATTGACCAAAGGCCAAGCTGGCCAAGACTCAAGGCCACAAATCAACCACCACTTCTAAAACTGACAAAATTTTCTTTGTTTGAAGCAGGAACAAAGTAGTACAAGGAAGTTTGTTAAAAAAAAATAAAAAATATGAATAAGAGAATAGCCGACAAAAGGGAACCTTCTCAAATCTTTGCCTTTATCTGTCTTGCTGGTGTACATAAAATGTTGTCATTGCTCTTCACATTTTTCCGCCTAGGATAAAAAGTCCTAGTCTGGTGAATTTTCTCCCGATAGTAATATTAGTCTGATGAATTTTTCTCCTAAGATAGGGAACCTAGTCTGATGAATTTTCTCCTAGGATAGAAATCTTAGTCTGATGAATCTTTCTCCTAAGATAACAAAAAAAAAAGGACCTAGTCTGATGAAATTTCTCTTAGGACCGAAATCTTAGTCCGATGAATCTTTCTCCTAAGATAGAAGACCTAGTCTGAAGAACTTTCTCCTAGGATAGAAATCTTAGTCTGATGAATCTTTCTCCTAAGATACCAAAAAAAAAGACCTAGTTAGATGAATTTTCTCGTAGGATTAAAATCTTAGTCCGATGAATCTTTCTCCTAAGATAGAAGACCTAGTCTGATGAACTTTCTCCTAGGATAGAAATATTAGTCTGATGAATCTTTCTCCTAAGATACCCAAAAAAATAAATAAATAAAAGAGATCTAGTGTGATGAATTTTCTCCTAGGATCGAAATCGTAGTCTGATGTATCTTTCTCCTAAGATAAAAAACCTAGTCTGATGAATTTTCTCCTAGGATAGAAATCTTAGTCTGATGAATCTTTCTCCTAAGATACCCAATAAAAACAAAAGTGACCTAGTCTGATGAATTTTCTCCTAGGATCAAAATCTTAGTCCGATGAATCTTTCTCCTAGGATAAATGTCTTAGTCTGATGAATCTTTCTCCTAAGATACCAAAAAAAAAGACCTAGGTAGATGAATTTTCTCGTAGGATTAAAATCTTAGTCCGATGAATCTTTCTCCTAAGATAGAAGACCTAGTCTGATGAACTTTCTCTTAGGATAAAAATCATAGTCTGATAAATATTTCTCACAAGACAATAAAAAATCCTAGTCTGATGAATCTTTCTCCTAGGATAAATGTCTTAGTCTGATGAATCTTTCNTTGTATACAAAAAAAAAAAAAAAAAAAAACTAGTCTGATAAACTTTCTCCTAGGATAGACGTCTTAGTTTGATGAATATTTCTACTAAGACAAGAAAACCTAGTTTGACGAATTTTCTCATAGGATAATAATAATAAATAATAATAAAAAAAGAGGAAGTCTTGATTAAAAAAAAGTTATTTGTTCATGCCTCAAAAACTAAGCGTTGGGACAATTTATTTAAAAGAATGATTTTCTCAACACAAAAAAAATTGAATTGATTTTTCTCAAATGAAAAACAAAACAAAAACCTGTAAGAAAACAAAAATAATCTTTCTTGATTCATTTTAGCATGGGTACACAATTCAGTAGTCTCATTTTCCAACATAGCGTCTCTATTCCCTAGTTGATTTTATTTTTATACATAGGGTATCCACTCCCTAGTCGCTTTTCTAACATAGGGTCTCCACTCCGTAGTTGATTTTAGACATAGGGTCTCCACTGCCTAGTCGCTAATCCAACATAGGGTCTCCATTCCCTAGTTGATTTTATTTTTAGACACAGGGTCTCCCTAGTCGCTTTGACAACATAGGGTCTCCACTCCCTAGTCTTCTTTTCTAACATAGGGCCTCCAACCCCTAGTTGATTTTATTTTAGACGTAGGGTCTCCATTCCCTAGTCTAATTTTCCAACATAGGGTATCCACTCCCTAGTTGATTTGATCTTAAATGCAGGGTACACCACTCCCTGATATCTTTGCCAATATAGGGTATTCCATTACCTGGCCATATTTTCCCAACATAAGGTACATCAATCCTTAGTTGAGGCATCATTTTGACAATAATGAAACACCCAAAAAAAAAAAAAAAGAGAATCATCATGTTACACTCAGGGTACATCATTCCCGACTTTTCATTGCTATCAATAATGAAGTAGTATAGATATTATTACAATAACTCACAAAATTTTCCTAGTGAAAACTAGGGCAGAAATTTCGTTCGTTTGTTCTTGATTTTGCGCAGATTGCAATTTAGGACAATGGATTCGAGACGACCAAAAGAAGAAGTTTCAACAAGAAAAATAGAAGTCCAAACCCAAAGTACAGAAGCGGAAAAGATGTGGACTGCTCAAGACAAGATTGAAGTCACAAGCTATGCATGTCTCGTCTTGATCCGAAAAAGCGGTAGAAGAATGAACTAGTACCTGCAGCCAACAAGCATCAAGATTCAGATAAGAGTACGCATGAAGAACCAACCAAGACTCATGACCAAGCTTCATAAGACTCATAGATAGGAATCTTGTAACTCGTAGCTGATAGACTTAGTTAGTCTTTTCTTTTTGATTTTGATGTAATAATGGGACCACGGAACGGAACCTCACTGGAGTCCCTCATCCTTTCCACCCACTCCATCACTCTAAAACTTATTGAACTACAAGCGACCTGATTCCCTTATAACGCGGGATATGTAGGTTGTCCAAAACAAAGACTCGATCACATTCCTCCTTCCTTTTAGTTTTCTACTCTTTTAAATAAAGGTCGGGTCAAAACATGTCTTATTTCTCTTCGTCTAAAAACTCTTCGTGTTTTCAGTCAAAGAGGGGCAACTGTAGACATGCAGTGTTTTACCCTCCCGGTGATTTTACACATTTTATCATTTAAATATTTAGTTTAGGTCTAATATATCAGTTTTTAGCTAGTTTTGACTATTTTATTTTGTTTTATCACAAAATGAAAATTATAAAATATTTTCTTTTATTTAGATAATTGATATTTTATCTACTTATTTTTACTTTATCTACCTTTCATAAAGTCGAAAAATACACAAATATTGTTCCACTTTGTTTCAGAAAATATTAGTACTTTGATAGGAATATTATTTAATTTTTACGATTATTTTAACCTAATCCTAATTTTAATTTTAGTATGATATTTGAAAGTTACCAAAAAATAGTTTCCTTTTTTACATATAATTTAGTTTAATTAATTAGATTGATTTTACATTATGTAGTATATTTATCTTATATTAAAAGGGATTTAGCTAAAGTTTAGAAATTTTTTAGCCAATTTTAAGGCGCAAAGCCGAAGCCCATCTATATTCAAACTTAAGACCTAACCCTAATTTCCTCTATATAAAGAAGACATAAAATCCCTACACCCTAATTTTAGACCTTCCCACATATACATTACATATTATAAATCACACATAAAAGAAACCCTAGGTAGAACACTTAAAAAAACAGCTGATTCTTCTTCACCCTTACACCGAGAGAGCCGCAACACACACACAAAGTCATCGTTGACTCCTCCATTAGAGAAGCTTGGAAACTCTATCTTCAGCGCCATGTAGAAGCTCCAAGACCTTAACAACCCTTCCTCACCCCTTAAATTCTTCAGCAGCCCGTCTCCTTCACCAAAAAAAATCAGTCGCTACCGCTTCTCTGAACCCAATCTCCACCGCAACAGTCACCCCATCTCCGGCCATCTCACTAGCTGAAAACATACACGAAAAAGTCATTGTTTTCAGCTTCAAAATCTTGCATTGAAGCTCTGTGCTCGAAGTCGAGGTCGCTAGAGAATCTTCAGTTTGAAGTACTATTCATCATCTCCTTCTCCGAAGATCGTTGCTAATCCAACTGGCCCCATTCTTGTCAATGTCCAATGGTTTGCTTCTCCTTTTTACAGATCTGAATATACTAGGCTTTCATGTCTGGCCGGATTTTACATTTTTCGGCGATTTCCATTAAAATCGGTGGAGTTTCGTTTTGGTCGAGTTTTTCCGATTCGAGGCTACCGACGAGTTCGGGCTCGTTGTTTGAAGTTATTGTTTGCATTTCTCCGGCAGAAAGGTAAACGCATAAAACCGTTGTTGTATTTGAATGTCTTAATGAAAATAATCACTGAATTGTTCTGTTCAAGTTTTGTCGTAATGATGTTTCTTTAGTGATGTATCTAATTTTTGCTGTTGAAGTCCTAACTCATATATATTAATGTGAACTTTAAGGCCATTTGTTTATTTGGTTGGTAGCCAAAGTTATTTTACTTCAAGTTTTATCTAAAATCTTTAGAGGATCAACTAAAAATTGTAGTTAAGGTCAATTTATGTTGCGCTGTTGTGCGAAAGGGATTAAATTTTGTGAAATAGTTTTATGGGTTTTGGGATTTCAGTGATTAAAAAAAGAAAGAATTTTGTATAGTAAATATGTTTGATGAAACAGTGAGCTAAAATAAATCATCTGCCCACTTTCAATATCTCCATAATCTATGGCCTCGCCATAATCTAAAAGTTTAGGAAGACTAATGAAATCATTGTGGCTATAGGTACGGTTCCCGTGGAATGTTCACGATACGTAGATCTCATCCGGGTGTGCGTTTCATGTTACCGGACTCTAACTTCTAACGATAATAATAAAATAAACATGTTGTAGAATCATGGGTACGGTTCCTGTGACGTGATTCGCACTGTGCACAAAACAAACAAGTGTACGTCAGCGTGACTTGTTTTAGAATATTCCATAAATCTTAAAAGCGGTTTAAAAAGTGAAAATTCACAATAGGTTTAAAACATGTAATTAATCAGATAGTTAGGCCAATTGATAATAGTTAAGCGACCGTGATAAAACTACGGAACCCCGGAATGCCTAACACCTCCTCCTGGGTTAACAAAATTCATTACCTGATCTTCTGGTTCGCAGACTCTAAAACGGAGTCGAACTTCCTAGATTAGGGATTTAAAATAAACCTGTGACTTGGGACACCATAGCTTATTCCAAGTGGCGACTCTGAATAAATAAGTAATCCCATTTCGATTAATGTCACTTAAATTGGAAAACTCCCTTATCCCACACCCTTGCCGGGAAAAAGTAGGTGTGAAACATTGTAGTGGAGCCATCGTCTATTATTTTGGAAACATTGACATTGTTGATTATTGGCAAGTTGTGACATATGGGAACTTGTGGTCCTGAGTTTTTATTGTTATGTGATATTGACGCGCATGCGACGGTATAAGGACAATTGTTAATGTGCAAGCAGAAGCATAAGGTGGGACTTATGTTTGTGATGCTTGTAAGGGATTTACGTGAAGCCACGTGGCATCATAAGGTGGGCTTAAGTGGTGTAGCTATTTCGGGAAAAAAATGTTTTCAAAACTATTTAAATGTAAGGCTCACGAGGCGGTTTAAGGAAAGATTGTGATTAAGATAGTGAATACTAGGTTGTACCTCAGTTGTGATTCTTGATATATACACAAGCTTGTACCTCATTTGTGATTCTTATTGTACACGATGTTGTACCTCATTGTATTTCTTTTTGTTTATCTCATGCTGCAAAGATTTTTGGTGGGAACACTTCTTGTTGTTTTGTTCTTCCTTGTTCTAACAACTGTTGTCTGTCTATGCTCATTGTGGTTCTCTTTAATTATTCCTTTGTGTTTTTTCCATGGTAAAAATTTCGTTAATAGTTTAGAGGCTGCGCAGTTTTCTTCAAAGACTTGATATTCCCGAGTTGTAATAGGAGCGTGTTACCATGGACTTCGTTGTTGGGCTCCCATGGACTTTGAAGAAATTTGACGTAGTATGGGTGATTGTGGACAAGTTGACCAAGTTGGCTCATTTCATTCCGGTGGTGACTACCTATTCTTCAGAGCAGCTGACTCAGTTTTATATCCATAAGACTGCCTGACTTCATCACATACAAGTATCAATCAACTCTGACCCGTTTACGCCATTCACATCACATTTTTGGAGAGTTGTACAGCGTGAGCTTGGCACATATGTTGAGTTGAGTACAACATTTCACCCCCCGGTAGATGGATAGCCCGAGTGAACCATTCAGATATTGGAGGATATGCTTCATTTCTATGTTATGGATTTAAGGTGTTCTTGGGATCACTTCTTTCCGCTTACGGTGTTTACCAATAATAACAGCTACGAATCGACTATTCAGATGGCTCCTTATGAGGCCTTATATGGGAGACGATGTCGTTTCCAAGTTGGTTGATTTGAGCCGAGAAAGTCTAAGTTAATACGCATAGATTTGGTTTGCGACGCCCTTGAGAAGGTCAAGTTTATCTAATATCGGCTTCATACATCCCAATCTTGACAGAAGATATCAGAATGTTTACAATATTGCATTCATGGTTTAAGAGTGAGTCTTGCTCCGAGTTTCAGCCATGAAGGGTGTAAAGAGGTTCAGGAAGAAGGGAAAGTTGAGCCCTATGTATATCAGACCTTTTGAGATCCTAGAGAGGATTGGTGAGGTGTCCTACAAGCTTGCATTTCCACCTAGTTTATCTGTGGTTCATCCAGAATTCCATGTTTCTATGCTCCGGAAGTATTGGGGTGATCCGTCTCATGTTTTATACATCAGCACAGTCAAACTGGATAAGGATCGACTTATGTTGTGGAGCCGGTGGCTATCATAAACAGACATGTCCGGAAGTAGAGATCAAGGAAAATTGCTTCAGTGAAGGTTTAAAGGAAGGGTCATCTGATCGAAGAGGCATCCTGGGAGATCAAGCATGACATGCAGAGTCATTATCCACATCTTTTCATCACTTCAGGTATGTCCTTATGTATATTTGAGGATGAACGTTCATTTTAAGAGGGGGAGAGTGTAACGACCTGACATGACGTTTTGTGTAATTGCACCCCGTTACCCACTTTATGTTTTACACGTATGTGTATGCTTTTATGACTTGCAGATAAGCTAGTATCGTTCCGGGAAGCTTAAGGGTTGATTTCGACCCTTTGATTTTTGACTTAGAAGCTTAATGTTGAAATGTTGACCAAAATTTGACTTTTGTAAAAATGACCTAGGAAGGTTGTTTTGATGACTCTAAGAGCTTTGTTTCGTTATTTCGGACTTGGGCATAGGCCCGAAATTGTTTTCGAAAGTCCATAGGTTGATTTGTGTTGGTTTGCGAAAATTTGGCTATTTGAAGTTTAAAGGTTTCACCATAGCTTGATTTTTAGCTACCGAGCTCAGAATTTTCTTTTTGGACTTGAAATAGGTTTGTTATTCTATTTAAAACTTATTTGCACTATTTGGTATCATTTGGAGTTTATTTGATAGGATTCGGACGTAGAGTTGTAATTCTAGAGATTCTTGAACTTTACTTTAAAAGGCATGTGCTTTAGTGTTCGATTTGTAGTTTTAGATGTTATTTTTGTGTTTTGATCACGTGAGCGAGTTAGTAAGATGCTATTAGACTTGCGTGAATGTTTGGTTAGGTGCCCTGAGGGCTCAAATGAGTTTCAGACATGTTTCAGAAGGTTTAAATTTAAAATGCAGAATCTGGTGTGTTGATGCTTCATGTATCGCATTTTCAAACACCAGGTTCGCAATTGCAAGCTTAAAAGGGGGCGTCAGGTACTGATATTGCAACACATGGCTCGCTATTACGATACCAAGATCGCAATTGCAAAGAACTTCAGGTAGAGGGCTAGTTTGCATTTGCGACAAAATAGTTGCATTTGCGATGGAGACAGGCTTCGCAAACAGGAAGCAACAGTCGCAATTGCGACCTCTGCATAGGACTGACACTGGCTGCATTTGCGAGTAATACT
This sequence comes from Nicotiana paniculata, assembly GCA_005239505.1. Taxonomy (NCBI): domain Eukaryota; kingdom Viridiplantae; phylum Streptophyta; class Magnoliopsida; order Solanales; family Solanaceae; genus Nicotiana; species Nicotiana paniculata. The sequence goes on along the minus strand of ML358961.1, from coordinate 19,293 downwards.
TCACAATTGTGAACCCATGTCGCAATTGCGACATCACTAGCTGATCAAAAGGGATGGAAGTCGGGATTTCATCTCATATTCTTTAATTTTTGAACCTTGGACTCGATAGGAGGTGATCTGGATAGGGAATTTTCATCTAAAAGTTTAGGTATTTAATTCTAATCTTCTTTCAATCATATGCCAACAATATATCTTAGATTTTAACATCAAAATCATGTGAATCACAGAGAAAAACTTGTGAAACTTTGTCAAGTTTTTGAAAAATACGAATTTGAGCTTTGAGAGTCAATTTGGACTCGGGTTTGAAACTAATCGCACATACAAACTCCTGGGGTCATGGGTAGTAAAAATTTACCATTAGACCCAGGTTTTGACTGTGTGGGCCCTAGGTTGGCTTTTGTTGACTTTATTTATAGCTTTATCTATTGTAATTGACTTCCATTGCATTGTTTGATGATATTAAGTCGATTTTGGTTAGAGTTGAGCCGTGTGGAGGCAAATTTTAGGGAAAAGCTATTCCCGAGAATTGAATTGGCCCAATTGAGATAAGTATATTGCCTAATTTGTGTGAGGGAGATACCTCCTTATGATTGGTATTGATTAATTCATTTGTGCTATGTGAAAGTCATGTACGCAAGGTGATGAGTGGGTACACGTTTTGTATGTGGTATTTGATCGGTTTAGGCTACTTAGACTCTTTCCATGTTTTAATTGAAATGTCATATCCTATTCTAAATTCTCATACTCAATCTATTTTTACTTGTTTTGGTCTATTATTACATGCCTTAAATGACTCGTTTAACACATGTTATACATCTTACCTGTTAAATTGCTCTCATGCTTTAGTTGAAATTGTTGCCTCTTTTATTCTTACATGTTTTATCTTTCATTTTTGATTGTCATTATTTGAAGTCATTGTTCCACGTTATCTATTTCCTTGATATTATTCTTATTTCAAGTCATGTTATCTCTTCTAATATGAATTATTTGTATTTAGTTTCATTTTTACACATCATCATTCTCATTGTTGAGTTATTCGTGTTGAAGTTGTGCAAGCCATAAAACACTGATGCGAAGTTGTTACTTGTTGAGGCATCTTTCTTGTTGATAATTTACATTCATTGTTATTTTTTGATATGTGTGTATACGCCGTGGTGGAGCCATGGGCTGTTGTTGTGAAAACATTGATATCGTTTATTATTGGCAAGTTGTAACATATGGGCACTTGTGGTATGAGTTGTTATTGTGATGTGACATTGACACGCATGCAACGGTATAAGGATAAGGCTTAATGTACATACAGAGGCATAAGGTGGTAGTTATGTGTGAGATGCTTCAAGTGTGATTCAATTCAAGTACGAGGCACAACACATGTGGTATCAAAAGGTCATTGTGGAAAAGGATACCATCGAGGCAAATCGGTATCATGACTGCCATGTGTATTTCTACCCATCATGGCTGGTCGATGACATAGCAGAAGAAGTAAAGCCAGGGGTTGATTTGAGAAATAGGGTCATAGACGACGCTGGTGAGGCACAAGCCAAATATAGGAGGTTTCACAAAAGGATTTTCGAATCTCAGGTCAGACATTTGGAACAAAATAAAGTGGACATGGAAACAATCAACGGATGGAGGGGAATCGCTACTAAGTCAATAGATAGGTTGGAGTATCTGGAGCAGGGTTTGATGGAACTTTAGGGAAAGATGAGTAAAAGGGTATCGAATTTTCAGAACGCAGAAGGCAATGAAGGAGGGCATCTAGCAAGGGCATATATGTTGTTGGACCTGCGCGAACTGGTGAATCTGATTGATGGGGCTAAGGCCAAGCTTGGAGAAGGTCCCTTTGGGACCAAGTACCAAGTATATTAGGATTGACATTTACTTATTTTAGATTCGTTTTAGAATTCGATATTAAAAAGACAAATATCACTAGTGACTCTTTATAATTATTGTCGTTTTAGTAAGGATTCGGTCCATTTATCATATTAATGAAATGATGCATTTATCAGCATTGAGTTTTCTCCAAATATATATGTCGTTAGGCCTACCTCGAGCACAATGAGGTCCCCTAAATTAAGACGCAAACTAATATTTTTGCAATACGTGTTTAAATAATCCAAATATCCTTCTAATATTCCCTACTGACTTGTTTACCTTTTACTTTTCTTCTTTATTTGTTTATTCCCATCCCCTAAGGTTGGTTCGTGTATATTGGCATCATCGGCATATCATACCAGATCTGGAGGTCCACCACCTCCTCCTCCTTCAAGTGATTCTAAGAACAAAGGAAAAGCTAAAATGGACGATATGAGTGGTATCAGTAAAGACAGCGTTACACATGCAAAGAATGTTGAGACTTTCGATGGTCGGAGTACTCCGACACAAAATGATTTGGTTCTGCGGTTGATGCAGAAGGTACTGGAGTTACAAAGGGAACTTGAGTAGTTCTATAACTTGGAAAACCTTTCCCTCACCTTGAACGTCCCAGACATCAACCAACAAAATGCCCAAAACCCAGTGGCTCCTTAAAACACACCGAACCAGCATCCACAAAATCCTCCCGTGCCTCATCACTACGCCACGCCTCCCAAAAATCCTAATCCTCCGCAAGTACCAACTCCTCCTCAGCACCAATATCATCCAACCGAGTACCCACAAACTACCGCCTACCATACTACTCAAAACACACCACACTCTACCCCTGATCCACAAAACTCAACCAATGATCACCACTACACCCAAATCCCCGGGGATAAATCATAATAACCCCATATACGTAGAAACCTTACCTCACACTTCACAACAAACCCCATACACACCAAAATCTGTCGAGAAGGACCTGCTCATCAAGAATATGGCAGAGGATCTTAAGAAGCTTACAAGTGGAGTCCAAGGTGTCGAAGTGGGTAAAAGCATTGAGGGTTTGAACTATGAAGATTTGTGTAGTTAGCCGGGACGTAGAACTGCCTAAAGGTTACAAACCTCCAAAGTTTGAAATATTCGACATAACAGGTGATCCAAAGGTGCATTTGAGGACATACTATGACAAGCTCGTATGGGTTGGTAAAGATAAAATAATCAGCATGAAGTTATTCATGAGGAGCCTCACTGGAAACGCCCTATCCTAGTATATCAGCAAAAATCCAAAGAAGTGGATTAACTGGGTAAGCATGGCGTCAGATTCCATGGATCGATTCAGATTCAATAGGGAGAATGCACCAGATGTCTTCTATATCCAGAATCTCAAGAAGAAGCCAACAGAGACCTTCCGCGAGTATGCTACTTGGTGGAGATCAGAAGTTGCGAAAGCAAGATCAGCATTGGAAGAAGAACAAATGAAAAAATTCTTTCTCCAGGCAAAGAATTCACGATATTATGAGAGATTAATGGTCATTCAAAATCATAAATTCTCCAACATCATCAAATTGGGTGAAATAATATAAGAATGAATTAAAAGCGGGATGGTAACCAATTTCGAGGCATTACAAGCTACCAACAAGGCCTTGCAGTCGGAGGCATATCTAAGAAGAAGGAAGTAGGGGTCGTGATGGTAGCCCAAGGTCCGAAATCTCATCTCACATACCAAAAACCTCCACCCACATATAAGCCTTCACCTACCAGATATCCACAACCCGCCACCGCTTACCATACTTATAATACCCAGCCAGCATATTACTACCCACCACTAGCCCGCCAAAACTATCAAAAACCCAGACCAAATTTCGACCGTAGAGCGCCCAGACAATACACCCCTATTTCTGAACCTAACGATCAGTTGTATGAAATACTGAAAGCTGCCGGTTATGTCACTCATATTCCCGTTGTTGCCATGGAAATTCCTCCCAATGGGTCAATTGAAATAACACATGTTCCTACCACTCCGGCATGAAGGGTCATACCATTGAGGAATGTCGCACTCTGAAGTATAAGATCCAAATGCTAATTGATACGAAGGTTATACAAGAAAAAGAGGCTGCACCTAATGTCCGCAACAATCCCCTTCTGGAACACATGGACGAAGGGATAAATATGAAACAAACTGATGAAGAATAGAACCCGAATAAATCAATTGGGCTTTTTTGAGAAGGAGATGATCCTAACAAACCTGCAGTCACTCTCACCCCTATTGTGATACAAATATAGCCACCAATCGAAGTTGAGGTAGTCACATCAACTCAGTTCAAAGTTAAAGTAACAATAGCTGCAGTTGCGCCTGCTCCGTTTGAAATAGAAGTTACCACACCATTTACTGTGAAGGTAGTACCCGCACCATCCTTTAATTCCAATGGCGTACCCTGGGACTACACCACAGAAGCAAGAAGGAAAGAAAAGGGGAAAATGGAAGAAACTGGTGCAGCATAGGGGATGACCAGAACTAGTAGAGTTTACATACCTGAGAACCTAGAGGGAAAAAGTAAAGAAGCCGCTTCCAAACAGCCTATCATTGAAACCGACCCGGATGGTCTTTGGAGAAAGGTGGAAGCGAGAGAGTACTCTGTAGTGGACCATCTGAATAAAACCCCTGCTCAGATATTTATTCTATCATTACTGCAGAATTCTGAAGCACATAGGAACACATTGAAGAAAGTATTGAACGAGGCATATGTTCCCAACAAAATTACCACTGAAGAAATGGCTAACATGGTAGGACAAGTATTGGAAAGCCATAAGATCACCTTCCATGATGACAAACTACCACCGGAAGGATTGAGCCACAACAGAGCACTGCATATCACGGTACAGTGTGAAGATAAATTCATTGCCAGGGTTATGATAGATAAAGTTTCAAGTCTCAACATCTGTCCATTGACGACTTTGAAGAGATTGGGTAAAGGTTTACATGAGATAAAAGCAGGAACTATGAACTTAAAAGCGTTTGATGGATCTCAAAGGGCCACGATCAGAGAAACCAACCTTTGCTTACAAATGGGCCCAACTTGGTTTGATGTTAAATTCCAAGTACTTGACATATCCGCCTCATACAATATACTATTGGGACGACCTTGGATACACGCCGCAGGGGCTGTAGCATCTACTCTGCATCAGGATGTAAAGTTCGAATGTAGCCATCACGAGGTGATCATTCATGGAGACGGGAGTAATCCCATTTATACTAGGCAGACTGTTCCGGTCGTGAATAATAGAAGGAAGTTGGGGGGATTGGAGAGAATTACAATCGCATTGAGCATGTTAATGAAATTGACAAGGACAAGTGGTGGAGTAGCAAAATAGAGAGAATATTGGCATGGGCGGGATATGAACCTAGTAAAGGGCTCAGAAAGAATCTCCATGCTATTGCCAAACCAATACAGTTAAAATGTCATGGCAAAAATTTTGGAATCAGATATCAGTAAACGTGGCACGTATATCAAAATTGGTCGCCACCATGGCGCGATCCTTATTACCCTCTCGAGCAACCGATACCACATTTGAGTCAATCCTTCCATCAAGCCGATATGATGTGGGAATCTAAAGAAAGTGAAATAATAGTTGGTTTAAGGAATCTATTCTTGGAAGATGAAGATATGGACTGCATCGTAATAGTTGAGGAGAAGGAGGACGAAAGCCTCGTTATACAGACACTGGAAAAGGGAGTTGTTCTCAGAAACTGGACCACCACACCATCAAGGGCCCGCTGATTTTTCGGGGTAGCCTGGCTGCTGGTGTCATTTATTTTGAAAACAATTCCTATGATTACTTTTTAAACATTTTCATTATTTTGTTTTGAAACAATTGTTACATTCAATGGCTTGTTATTTTATTATTTATTACTATTCTCTATATTTTTCTCTCTACGACATAACTATTTCCTATCTTGATGAACCAATGATTGTGACATGAAATGTGACAACACGACATAAGGATAGTAACTCGGAAGAGATAGAAGAAGAAGATGCAAGACCTGAGGAAATTTTCAGAGAAGTTGAGAATTTTGAGAATAAACCTAAGTCCAACCTGGACGAAACTGAGATAGTCAACTTGGGAGATTCGGAAACAGTCAAAGAAACTCGCATAAGCATTCACACTCATTTCCTAAAAGAATATGAAGACATTTTTCATGGTCGTATGATAATATGACTGGGTTTAGCACATCCATAGTGGCTCATAAGCTACCCACCAATCCAATGTGTCCGCCGGTAAAGCAAAAGCTCAGAAAGTTCAAGCCAGATATGAGTCTGAAAATCAAAGAGGAAGTCACCAAGCAGATTAAAGCTAAGGTTCTCAGAGTGGTTGAATATCAAACTTGGTTAGCCAACATTGGGCCGGTTCGGAAGAAGGATGGGAAAGTGATAGTATGTGTTGACTATCGCAACCTAAACAGAGCAAGTCCCAAAGATGATTTCCCACTACCAGACATAAACATACTAATTGATAATTGTGCCAATCATGAAGTCTAATTCTTTTTGGATTGCTTTGCGGGTTATCATCAGATCTTGATGGATCAAGAAGATGCCGAGAAAACAACCTTTATAACACCATGGGGAGTATAATGCTACAAAATGATGGCGTTTTGTTTGAAGAACACTGGGGCCACTTCTATGAGAGCCATTACAACTATTTTCCACGACAGGATACACAAGGAGATAGAAGTATATATGGATGACATCATCATCAAATCCAAGAAGGCTACATATCATATAGCGGATTTGAAAAAATTCTTTAATCGACTTCGAAGGTATAATTTGAAACTAAATTCCGCAAAATGTGCCTTTGGAGTTCCTGCCAGAATGTTGTTAAGATTCATCGTCAGCCGCCGAGAAAGAAGCTAGATCCATCAAAGTTCAAGTCTATCTAGGATTTTCCGTCACCAAAGAACAAGAAAGACGTAATGAGTTTCCTGGGGCGTCAAAATTATATTAGCCGCTTCATAGCACATTCAACTAAAATATGTGAGCCAATTTTTAAAATGGTGAAGAAGGATGTCACTACCACTTGGACTGAAGACTGCTTAAACGCTTTTGACAAAATCAAAGAATACTTGTCCACACCACCAGTCCTAGTCCCGCCAGATCCTGATAGGCCACTGGTACTCTACCTCTTCGTGTTAGATGGGGCTTTCGGTTCTGTCTTGGGATATCATGACGAGACAAGAAGGAAAGAACATGCCATAAATTATCTAAGTAAGAAGTTCACGTCCTACGAAGCACGGTATTCTCAAACGGAACGCACTTGATGTGCTCTGACATGGATAGCCCAGAAACTAAGGCACTACTTTTGTGGCTATAGCACATATCTTATGTAAAGGATGGATCCCTTGAAGTACATCTTCCAGAAGCCCATGCCTATAGGGAAGCTAGCAAAATGGCAGATATTGTTAAGTGAATTTAACATTGTTTATGTGACTCAGAAGGTGATTAAGGGACAGACGTTAGCAGATCATCTGACAGAAAATCCTGTAGGAGGAGAATACGAACCACTAATAATGTATTTTCCTAATGAAGAAGTGTTATTCATAGGAGCTGCTTTGGTGTCAGAAACCGGTCAACACTCCCCGGTGTCTGCAAAACTCAGATTTTCGTGCACCAATGATATGGCGGAATATGAGGCTTGCATATTGGGGCTCAATTTGGCTATTGGCATGAATATCCAAGAATTGCTACTAATTGGTGATTCGGATCTGCTAGTACATCAGGTGCAAGGAGAATGGGCTACAAAGAACACCAAGATATTACCATATCTATATCATGTACAAGATATGATGAAGAGCTTCACAAAGATAGAGTTCGGACATGTCCCGAGAATCCAGAATGACTTCACAGTCGCATTGGCCACTTTGTCCTCCATGATGCAGCATTCGAACAAGAATTTCATCGAACCTATTCCAGTAAGGATCCATAATCACCCAACTTACTGTGCTCATGTTGAAGAAAAAACACATGGGAATTCATGGTTCCATGATATCAAGGAGTACTTGGAAAATGAGAGTACCCGGAGCGTGCAGATCATACTAAAAAATGCATGCTCCGGATATTATTGAACCATTTATTCCAAAGTGGAGGAATTATTTAAAGAAGGACTCCAGACCTAGGGCTATTACAGTGTGTTGACGCCAAGGAATCTTCAAAACTTCTTGAAAAGATACATGCTGGAACTTGCGGACCACATATGAATGGTTTTGTTTTAGCCAAAAAGATACTTAGAGCAGGATACTTTTGGATGGCTATGGAAAAAGACTGCATTAGGTATGTCCAAAAATGTCATCAGTGCCAAATACACGCAGATATGATACGGGTGCCTCCAAATGAAGTTAATGCAACAAGTGCGACTTGGCCTTTTACCACCTGGGGAATGGATGTCATTGGACTAATCGAGCCTGCTGCTTCAAACGGGTGTAGGTTCATTATAGTGGCCATAGACTACTCCACAAAATGGGTCAAAGTTTCATCTTACAAAGCTGTAACCAAGAAAGTCGTCGCATATTTTGTTAGAGATCCTATTATTTGCAGATTCGGGGTGCCAGAGTCCATCAACACTGACAAATTCCGCCAATATCAACAGTGTGCTAATGAAAGCTATGTGCGAGACCTTCAAAATCAAGCACAAGAATTCCACAGCATACCGGCTGCAAATGAATGGAGTCGTGGAGGTCGCCAACAAGAACATCAAAAAGATACTGAGGAAGATGGTAAAAAATCACAATAAATGGCATGAGAAGTTACCATTTTACTTATTGGGATACTGTACAACAGTCCGCATATCAACAGGGGAAACTCCTTATTTGCTGGTCTACGGTACTAAAGCTGTCATTCTCGCCGAGGTAGAAACTCCTTCCTTGAAAATTATACAAGAAGTCGAACTCGGTGATGCAAAGTGGGTAAGCAGCCGCTATGAACAATTAGCTCTCATTGACGGGAAAAGAATGAATGCAGTGTGTCATGGTCAACATTATCAGAATAGAATGTCCATAGCTTTCAACAAAAAGGTCAAACCTAGACAGTTCGCACCGGGGCAACTGGTGCTGAAATGAATCTTTCCACATCAGGATGAAGCCAAAGTAAAATTCTCACCCAACTGGAAAATACCCTACATGGTTCACAGAGTACTGACGGGAGGAGCCTTCATACTCGCAGAAATGGGCGGAGAGATTTGGCCAAAGCCTATCAATTCAGATGCAGTCAAAAGATATTATGTTTAAAATATTTACATTCTCTATTTGATGTAACTGAACTATGCTTGACCTTATTCCCATTTAAGAGGGGATACGTAGGCAGCCCAGTGGGTTCAGTCATAATTCAATAAAATCTTCACTTTCCCCACAATCAGAAACTGGGGCAGAATTTTGAGGAGGACCCTTAATTCTATTGCAAGGAAGTCGCAATATCTCTAAAATTGTCACAGTTATTGGCTCGTATAATTAATTTGATATGGCATTTTACTGCGTTTTAAATAACTATGCACACATATTTTTTGAAAACTTTATTTTATGAAATAGCCGGATGCTACCCACGGTAACTCGATCAAGATTTCGATGTGGATCAAAGCAAAGAAAGCGGGTGGAGGCACGAACCAACCTTACACGTAAAACTCACAATTTTACTTTGGATGCAGGAACAAAGAATAGCCACAAATACATGCATACCTCAGAATCACTATCTTTATAACGACAGATTTTCCAAGCACAAACATATCACCAGCTAAGAAATACTCTGCTACTACTTGTTATTTGTCCATTGCATAAGACTGAGCCATGTCTCTTATCTTGCATGAGGCTAAGCCCAGCCTCCTCAACTACATAAAGACTAAGCATTGTCTCCATTTTTTCATAAGGCTAAGCCATGCATCCTTAATTTAATAAGGCTAAGGCTTGCCTCCTCAATTGCATAAGGCTAAGCTTTTCCTTTCTTTTGCATGAGACTAAGCATTGTGTCCATCTTACATGATGCTAAGCCCTGCCTCCTTAATTGCATAATGCTAAGCTCTGCCTTTCCTTTGCATGAGACTAAGCATTGTCTCCATGAGTCTTAGACCTTTCTCCTTAATTAAACAAGGCTAATCTATGCCTTTGCCTTGCATAAAGGCTAAGCACTGTCTCCATCTTTCATGAGGCTAAGCCCTATCTGTTTAATTGCATACGGCTAAGAACTGCCTTCTCTTGCGTGAGACTAAGCCCTATCTCGTATCTTGTATGAGGCTAAGCCCTGCCTCCTTAATTGCATAAGGTTAAGCTATGCCTTCCATTGCATGAGAAGAAGTCATGTCTCCATCTTGCATGAGGCTAAGCCCTACCTCCTTAATTGGATAAGGCTAAGCGTTGCCTTCCCCCGTACAAGACTAAGCATTTTCTCCATTCTTGCACGAGACTAAGCATTGTCATTCCTTGCATATCCACAAATGCTATGCTATTTGAAACCTCGCACTATTCCCTACCTCGGGGCTAAGCTTTACGCGTGATCTTACACAAGACTAAGCTCTGTCTTATTTTTCCAAGCATCATGTCTTTGCATATCATGGGCTGAAACATCGCCCTTTTGTCCAAAGGCGTCATAGTTTGAAGGCTTCATCCTCATAGCTGGAAGACACCATGCCATGGCCTGAGGATCTCTCAATATTGCACATCGTTATTCAAAGGTGACATAGTTCATAGGCACCATTTTCATGGCCGGAGCACATCATTTCATGGCATGCGAATCCCCTATCTCACGATTCATGGCCCAGGACGTCATGGTCTAAAGACATAATCCTCACCATCCAAAGATGGTCTCCATGGTCGAAAGGGAATTTGCATCATGTTTGTATTATTGCAATAATCAATATATATATATATATATATATATATATATATATATATATATATATATATATATATATATATATATATATATATATATATATATATATATATATTGTAGATACATAACCATAACCATTCCTAGATACATAACCATAACCATCGTGTTCTGATAACCGTTCAAATACCCATAACCATTCCTAGATACATCCATTTACAATCCTGATATCGCCTCGTCCAGAAAAGCCTGTCAATTCTTACAACAATTCCATCGGTTTATTCCATCGTTGGATCCAAAACTACACATGGCCTGATTCCTATAAAACCAGGGGTATGTAGGCAACTCAGAAACCAGGGTTTGGCCTATATTTTTCAAATTCATTCCATTCGGTCAAAATCGATCATCATTTCTTTTCCCGACAACTCTTTCATTCTTCCCGGGTAAAGAGGGGCAGCTATTGATACCCAAATTTTTCCAATATATATATCTATATATACACTTTCAAAATAGTACGTATGTATCATCATTTAATTTATAAGCATATACAAGACTTTTTCATATTTTTTCCACAATTTTTGAAGGCTTTAAATCAATTTATTTCTGCTTTTTATTATATAAATGTCCAATAATTATCCTCCAAATTATTTTTTTGATGATTTAATCATCTAAACTTATCATTTATACCGATATGAGATTTTAAATATTTTTAGTGCATTTCTTATAATTACATTTGCATTTTAGGGCTTAATTGCACATTTTTTAATAGTAACCCATATGCATGTGTAACTGCATTATTTATGCAGAAAATGACTTTTTATTTTTTTATAATATTACATAAATATTTTTAATTGTTTTGGTAGACAAATTATATTTATTTATTTATTAATTATTTTTATAAATTATTTAATTGTTAAATAGTGGATATTCAAAATCTGGCCCAAAACCTACCTATTTTTCGGATCTAAACTACCCAGACTTTGGCCCAATAACCCCAGCCCAATCCTAAGCGACCCAACCCATTCCAAACCAAAACCAACCTTTCTAAACTCCCAGTCGTTGATAAAAAATGATCAACGGCTCACAATGCCTTCCCCCCATTCCATATATCACTCGACCCCAAACCCTAAGCCCATTCCCTCTAAACCCGCTACCTCTCCACTCTCTTCCCTCTGAAGAACCCTAACCCGCCGGCTCTCGAAAACCCCCATCCTAATCCCTCTTCTAATGGGATTTTCTTCCCATTCACTTAAAATATCTGTATATTTCCATTACCGGGTGATTCTCTACGGTATTACTTAGTACTTGCCTAAACATGGCCAGTACTCTTACTTTGATGCTATTCGATTGACTTCCATCTCTTGAATCTGGATGATATTGTGTCCACACACGTTTATTCTAAACCGTGTGAGTCCGATTAGTTCATATTTTGTTGATTCGTATTTTACCCTAAAGCTAGGATTTACATACTTTCTTTGATTCGAATCAAAATTGGTTTAAGCCTTTAATGTTAAGTGTTATCTCGCCTATATTCGCCCTAATATGTGTAAACTTGTTTGTCTGTGTCGATTTTCTTTTAAATCGAACCAAATCTGGTTCGATTCTTTGATTTTGAATAGCATACATGTCTATGTTCATCTTATTCTATGTAGCATGTGATTACCTTTTATTTCTGCCGATTTGTGTACTTTACCTAAAATTAGGATTTTAAAATTTCTCCTTTCCTTACTGATTTTGAGTGCTTTCCTTTCTAGTGTTTGACTGAAGATTCTCCATGTTTATCTGTTCAGCTCCTAAACTATATAAACCCCTCCCCACTCCCATTTGAAACAGTTTCAGAATCATTAAGAAAATTACAAAAACTAAGAATGTGTGCTCTTTGTTCTTTAATAATCTTGTTCTGCACTTTGGTTCCTGGCTGGCTGAAAGCCAAGCCTAGAAATTCTGAGTTCTTGCTCTTTCGGTGCTATTCACAATACTGTGGGCTTCCTTTCTTTCTTATTTCATTTTAACTGGTGACTTACCAAGACTTTGTCATTTCTTTCTGATTTATCTGCCATTTGTCGCGCCCCCTCTTTCCTCCCCTTTACAGATCAGTCAGGGTATTCGACATTGTTGGGACAACTCGTTTCCTTTTGGGAAAGGGATAAGGAATTGAAGAGTCGCCACCTAACGATTTTAAGGTAAGTTAGGGAACCTATTAAGGGTTACAATAACACTACTTGAATAATCAGAGATTGGGTAAGGGCTTGAAATTACTCCAAGGGGAAGGTGTTAGGCACTCCTCAATGTCTACAATTGTGGTTCCCGGCCAAACAAGCTTTGTGAATTTTAAAACAGGTAGCACATAAGCAAATAAAACATATAGGTAAACAAATAAATATTTTGGGAAGATTCGCAGTCTAAGCACACATATGTGCTAAAGTTTTAAAAGATTTAAAGTCTAAAATACATATGCAAGGTTTGAAAGAGTTATGATCTAAACACACATATGTAAGGGATAGGGGTGCCTAGGTTGTTTATCCTATAGGATCACATCGGTACAATTCCCGGTAATCACTCCTCAGAAGAGGGGATACACGTTGGATTATCGTACCGATCATCATATCCATATCTACCCTTCCCCACCCCTTAGAGGTTATTAAAGCGAGTGTTTTTTAACGATCTCTATACGTGCTGTTACCCGTCAATTCTTAATGGTCCTATAAGAGATTAGGACCTCTACCTATAGGCAGCTCTAGACAGACCCCTAAGGTTGAAAGGAAAAAATACTAGGTGACAAGCAAGAACAGATAGGACTTGAACAAATAAAATAGGAAAGAAGCAATTAAGAGGCTCAAGTTTACCTCCACAAATATTTCAAGTAAATAGCACATATCAACCACAAACAAGGGTAGTATTATTAAGCAGGATCCTAAAACATGATGTCTAAGTGAATATCAAAACACAGAAGATATGCAGTTTCTGTTTTATAAACCCCAGAAGCAGGACCTAATCAGTTTGCCTACTCATTTTGAAACCTATTAACCATTAGGCAGAAGACACAAAGCAACAGTTTTCCAGTTTTGATAAAAAATTTGTTACCTAAAGCTTGCCTAGGCGTGGGGGAATGCACAATAGTTACCGGAATTATTTAAAACAGTTTAGAGGTTGTTTTACCTAAAGCCTGTTGTTCTAGGTGATATGATTATGCAGAGATTGTTACTAGTTTTATTAAGAGCAAGACAATTATATGTGACACTGTTTCTACCTTTTCCATGAGTCAGTAGCTAAACTAGGCGTGGTTAAGCAGATGTAAGAGAAATCCTAGAGCATGGTATCTAATATGCACATGTAAATGCAGGATGGCTAAGACATAATTTCAGGATGCACACGGTTCCTAAAGGCATGATTTCTAAAATGCACAAAGAGTTACAAGATGATTGGGACATGATTTTGAATGCGCAGGAGTAACAACTTTTATGTTAACATTGTTCATTGTCCTAGGAGTATGATTTATAACTGATAAACATAAAGCATGGATGAGATGATGAAACAGTGTACATGAAACATAAGAGCATGATATCTAGTGTATGCTATGCTTTGCATGTATTGGTCCTAAACATGGATTCTGATGCACACATAAAAATTTAAACCTAAGGCATGGTTTCTACCCCATCGACAACAGACATGGCTACCCTGCCCTTTTCACTACCAGTCCCCAATATTTGTTTACAACAATTATTACAAAGCAATGTGAATGAATTGCATAACTAGATAAGGAAAATAAGAAGTTACACTATAGGGAGCCTGAAAAACAGGCCTAGATTCCTAGAACCACAAATGCCCAAATGTTTCATAGCTTTCTCATATCCGGGTGTGTCAGAGTTCCCTAAAGACCTCAAGGGATCCCGGGAAGTGCTCACACCCAGATTTCATAACCATAATTGAGTGAGTGCAGTGTGGAAGGGCCAGCCCCAGTGCATCAGAGTTCAGAGGGATCTCACAGGAATCCCAAGGTCATACACTGGAGGGGCAGAACTTAAGGACCCAAGAGTAGAGTGAGAGTGCTTGACATAGTTTTAAAAAAGTTTTAATAGGAAAGATAGTGTTTAAAAAAATACTTAGTTGAAATTTTTTTATAAAATAGGATAATTGTTTAGTAAAAAAAAACCTTTTGACAAGGGTAGGACAATTAACAAACAATAGACTAATCACAATACAAACAGATTCAGCACATTCAAATCACAATCCTTCACTCAGGGGTGATGGGAATTGCGGACACATAGAGCACATAGTATAAAGGAGCATATAAGTTCTTGTAGGGGGGGGGGTATGGGGATTAGGGGATAGCTAATGGTATCAACGCATCATGAATTTCATAATCAACACAGAACCAAACCACTTAGGATACAAATTGCTTTGCAAAGAAAGGTTCATATTATAAATCAGGTAAACATAAGATAGAGTAGATCACATTGGGACATACTACAAGGGGGTAACATATTCATAAGCATACTGATCCTAATGAGGAGTGGTACATAACATAATATGCTAGATGAACAATTATGTAGACATGTCAGTAAAATGTTGAACAACAAAACCATAGATAGAAACAGATCGGAAACATGATAAATTGAAGTAGTAAAAGAAACATGTTGGTTTTGGGACTTGGATTGAAATCAGAACATACTAGTAAAGAGATAGTAAACACAAAGTGAAGGATAGGAGATCACAATAATTAGCCTTGGCTTGCAGCCGACTAATTCAGAACAGTAGTAAATAAGTAACAAAGAAAGAAAGAGAGCAGAAAAGCTTTGAGTATGAGATAGAGTTTCAGAACTAATGTGTTTGTCTCTTTTGAGTTCTGTGTCAGTGTGTATATATAGTAGTTTGAAACTAGGTAAAATAAGGCAAAAAAGCAGTAAGTTATGGAGCTCAGAACCAATTAGAGCGACAATCAGTACAATTACTTCCTTAACTAAGGGAGTCATTTCAAACGGTAAAAAATAGGAAAACAAGTAAGGAAAGGGATTATGTATGACTGGAGCATAAATAAGGAAACAATTTCAATCAGTGTCAGTAATTAGGCTAAGTATGTAGGATTCTAATTAAGGAAATAACATAAGAATCCATTTGATAGCATAGTCGACCATAACATAAGGCAAGAAATAAATTAAGGCTGGAAAATCAGCAGGGGAAATCATCATAAGAGATTAGTGAAAAGTATCAATTACAGGAAATTAGGGATTCAAATAGGAACAATACTGATTAAGGGGAATCAACACAGATTGCACGGAATAAACACATGATAAAAAAGAATCAGAACCCTAACAAGCATGGTAAAGTAAAAATCGTAGGGAGTCAGGGATTCAAAACTAAAATATAGTATTGATGAGCACAAATTTCTGAGAGTAAGTGAAGTAAGCACATAATAGGAAGGAATAAGCAGAATCAGAAACCCTAGTAAGTCAAATAGGGTAAAAATATTAAAAATACTCAGATTAATCGAAACAAATTCATGAGAGTCAAACATGCAAACAAGTTGAAAGAACGAATAATAAAGATGAAGTCAGAACCCAAAGATTAACCCAAGAAACTTAGGGTTTTCAACATAATAAATCAGATAAAGGAAAAACTTACATAAATCGTTTAAACATAGTGAAAATCACAGAATAACACATAAATCAGAAGAGGAATCATTTTTGAAAAGGGGTTAAGAAACCCTAGTTTGTAGATGAAGAGATGCTTTAGAAAACTGAAAAACTCTTTAAGAAAATAGTAAAGATAACTCGATTAGACTCAGATTTGTTACAGATCTAATAAGTGAAGAGCTAGAGTTAGGGTTTTGGAGAGAGACAACCCAGAGACGAGAAGTGACCGGCTTAGAAACCGTAGGTCTAGTAAGGAAATGGAGTGATCTTACTCATAAGGCATGGTGGCCTGAGAATTGTGAGCATGGACCCGGAGGGGGGGGGGGTGAATGAAGAATCAACTGGTCCCTTTAGGACCTCAAGGATGCGAGAATCAGGCCATGGAGAGGAACAATAGAGGTTAGGGGGTAGACGACTGCCATTGTTACCCGGCGAAGCAGAAAATGACGAGGGGACTAGGGTTTGGGTAGAGAGGATCTGAGAGAGCAGGGGAAGGCGACAAAGAGCAGATGATAGAAATGAGAGGGAATAAAGGTTTGGTAGGGGGGTCTTTAGATTAATTAAGGAAAGGGGATATCTTGACCGTTGATCTAAGTGATCAACGGTCAAGATTGAAATGGGGTATTGGGTCGGGTGTATCAGATTGGGCTCAAGGGTGTTTGGGCTTGGGGTCTGTTGGGGTTGATAACATTTGGGCTAGTTTAATAAGGCTACAATCGAAATGAAAATGGCTCTTTGTATAATCCCCATCTTAAATTAATTAAAATAATTTACAAAATAGCTAATAATTATAAAAATGAATTTTACACATAGAAAATAGTTTGAGATGATTATTTAGTATTTAAAAGTACAAATGAATAATTTATGCTAGAAAATAGTGCAAAATTATATGCTTGGGCTATAATTGCAAAGTTATTGCAATTATAGCCAAAAGATGCCAATTTGGCTAATTATGAAATATTTGGGTCTAATTAGGACCATAATCAATAAATTAAATCAAGAAATGATTTTGAAATCATTTGTGTTGCAATTTTATAAGTATTTATTGGAAATAAATACTGGACAAATTAATAAAAATATAGGAAAATAATGGAAAATACCAATTGCTATTAAAGCACGATTTTGAAGATATATGCAAATTTAAAATATTTTGAGGAAAAAATAGGTATCAACAACTGCCCCTTTTTACCCGGAAAGAATGAAAGAGTTGTCGGGTAAAGATACGATGGCCAATTTTGACTGAGCGAAATGGTTTGAGAGATTTTGGGCCGCGCACTGGTTTTTGAGTTGCCTACATATCCCTGGTATTATAGGAATCAGGCCGTATGTAGTTCCGGATTCATCGGTGAAGTATACCTATGAACTTGTCACAAAAGAGGATGGAACATCTAGGGCTGGATGAATGAACGATTTACGGAAGGGATAGTCGCTACTGCTGGGATAGTCGTTGATCGCCGGGTTACCTGCAAATAAGAATATCGCAAGTGTATATTGTGCATAATTTAAACATGATGCAGGTTCCCATTAGACTATGAAAGTTTTCTTCGGACGGTTAGGGATGACGTCCTCAGACCATGATGTCCTGGGCCACGAATGGCTTGATGAGAGATTCGTAGGCCATGAAATGATGTTCTCAGGCCATGCAGATGGTGCCTCCGAACTATGATGCCTTTGAATAATGATATGAAAACTGAGAGAGATCCTCAGGCCATGACATGATGTCTTCCGACTATGTGGATGATGCTGTTAGAGTATACGCCTTTGGACAGGCTGGTGATATTTCAGCCCATGATATGCAATAATATAATGCTGACAAGAAAGAGCTTAGTCTTGCGAATTGAAGGGCAGAGCTAAGCGCGAAAGAGAAGCGAAGTAGATAATCCTTGAGAGACAGCGCTTAGTCTCGGTGAAAAAGTAAGTTGGAGGAGTAGCTTAGCCTCATGCAGATAGGAAGGCATCAGTTAGCCTTATGCAAAATGGAAGGCAGAGATTAGCCTTATGCAAGGGAAGGCAGCGGTTAGCCTTATTCAAAATGGAGACAGAGCCTAGTCTCGTGCAAATGAAGGCAGAGTTTAGCTTTATGCAAGATGGAAGGCAGATATTAACCTTATGCAGATAGGAAGGCAGATATTAGCCTTATGCAAAATGAAGGAAGAGCTTAGCCTTATGCAAAAGATTAAATAGTAAATGACAGTAGAATTTCTTAGCCGGCAGCAGGATTTGATATTGTGGTTGTTGTAAGCATTGTTTGTTCGTGCTGATAGCAAATGTCGGCAAGTACGATGGTGATCACGCTCAACTATGTCTTGTAGAAGACTAAGCGGGCGTTGCAAATATAATCCTGGGGTATTATGCCCAGAGTCGATCCCACAGGGAATTTACATATCAACCAAGCTATTAAAATANATCTCTATCAATCATGAACACTCTATCTACCATAAATCTCTCTCAAGTAATTATGATAATTTACTAGACGCACTCTCTCAAGTTACGCTAGCTAGATTGCATTACAGTTCACTTAGATTGCACCCGAAGTATCGTTATCTCTAATCCAACCTCTAAACCCTCGGTTATGACTTTCGTCTATACTCTGGGAGTGGTGTTGTTCAAACAATTACCTAAATATGCACTCTCTCTCAAGTAGATACATAATAAATAGGCACAGCTAATTGAGGGCCCTTCAATCAACTACAACAAGAACGTAGTTGAACAAATAGAGTTTAATCAACCAATCAAAGCTATATTAATATCACAATAAGTTTATTCCCCAACGGGTTCTACCAAAAATTAGCTAAACATGTTCAAAAGAATCAAATCTAAAATAACTTGCATAATTAAACTACAAAGTAATGAAGAAAATATGACAAATTGATGTTTTGCCGTTCGTATCCTCTCTAATCTCGAATCTCTCCCTTGTAGTTGTGTTTTAGGAG
>MDKI01224791.1:0-19031 GCA_005239505.1 Nicotiana paniculata | reverse complement strand
TGTACAGACAAGAAGCTAGTTGCTACTCCAAGCCAGTATATCAAGTGATCAACAACATCGCTTCTGCAAGAATGTTCAATTGAGCAGGAAATAGGAAGCATATAACATATGTACAGTCGCGATCGCGGAGCTTTGGGGTCATTCAACTGTGCGACCGCATTTCCTCTCTCGCGATCGCATAGGTCTACATCCGCCCAGTCATTTTTTTATCAGAAACAGAATAGTTACGAGAATTTCACCATTTTTCACAAACTTCTTCTTCTCCACACCTCTTGAGTGATTTTTGAAGAGAAACTTCACCATAGCTTCATAGGTATGTAATATCTAACCTCGTTTTCTTCCATTTTTATCAACACCCATTAGCTTCTAGGCCTAAAAACATGAGATTAAGGGTAGAAAATTAGGGATTTGGGTAGAGTTAGAGCTTTTTGATTATTTGGGAAATTTGATCTCGTTTTAGGGTCGGATTTCAAAACAAATTATATATTCGTACTCGTGGGTGAATGGGTGATCGGTTTTTGGTCCGAACCTCGTGTTTTGACCAAGCGGACCCGGGGTCGATTTTTGGATTTTTGGGAAGAATGCTAGAAAACCTATAATTAAATATTGAAATTGAGTTGTTTAGCATTTATTGATGTTATTGAATCAATTATTTCTAGATACGATTGATTTGGAGTCGGGTTCAAAAGGAAAAGCGATGCTTGAGGCGTGATTTTGATCTTCGGAGTCGAGGTAAGTGTTTGGCCTAATCTTAGCTTGAGGGAATAGGTGTTGAGTCCTAATTGCTATGTGCTTATTCCATGTTCAATGCATAGGTGAGGTGACAAGTACCTATATGTTGTTGTCAAGCATGACCGTGAGTCGGGAATTTTCAATTATATGATATTTATTTTACTATGTTTATAGGTTTAATATCAATTTGATAGTTATTCATTTGGTGGAAATTCCTAGTTATGCGTATTGTTGAGTAGTTGATCAGTTGAAGAACATTATGTTGGATTATACACATGTGTAGGATTGGTTATAGCTGCGTCCCTTGTCGGGACGGTATTATTCTTGTTGATTATTCCGTGCATTCAAGGTTTCTTATTTGTTGATTTTCATGTCAACTGTTGCTTTATGTTATTGTGCACGAGAGGATATTTCGTGCCATATTTTATGATGTTATGCACGAGAATACATTTCGTGTCATGTTTATGTTGTTTATGCACGAGGGGATATTCCGTGCCGTGTTTATGATTATTATGCACGAGGGGACATTCCGTGCCGTGTTATGCTAAAAATATGCACGAGAGGACATGACGTGCCATTTCTCTTCATTGTTTAATTCGTGTTGTTAATTCCCGTTATTAATTTTGGATATTTAGACTCTTGCTTCGTTCCGTCATTTCAGTATTTGAAATCCCTTTTCCCCATCATGTTTCCCCGTTATTGTACTTACTGTTTATTTCTTGTGGTTATTTCCTGTATTTTATTTAAACTGCACAGGTGATATTATTTATCGTGTCCTAGCCTCGTCACTACTTCGCCGAGGTTAGGCTCGGTATTTACTCAGTACATGGGGTCGGGTGTACTGATGCCACACCTGCACTTCTTTATATTGTGCAGATTACGGAGACGGACCCAGTGGGCATTGATCGAGGGAGTATCCTTCAGTCCACCAGGCGACACTGAGGTAGTCCTGCAGGCGTCCGCAGGCCCTGGCGTCACCTCCTATCTCTATTCTTTTCTTGTCTTTATGTATTTCTGAAACAGTAGCACCTTGTTCATTCAGACCTTTATCTGTAGCAATCATAGACAGTCCATGAAATTGTGACACCAGATTTTGGGAGTTGTTATTAAGGATTTTTGTAATACTGTTTAGTTAAGCTGTTAGACTGCACTTCTTCCGAATTCTTATTTCTATTTGTTCTTGTACATCAGTTTTTAAATGCCAAATAACAAAGGAATAAATTAGAATAACCAGTAACTTTGGCTTGTCTTTTGGGGGGTCAATGTTGGACGTCATCACGGCTTGAAGGTGGGATTTCGGGTCTTGACAATCTTACTCAATTATGAAGAACATATTCTCTTATGATATAGACTAATATTGTTCTGTTCATGAGAGACATTAATATAAAATAACAAGGTCATGCATTCATGTACCACAAGATATAAAATGTTTATCAAGCTCAATAACTCAAGAG
This sequence comes from Nicotiana paniculata, assembly GCA_005239505.1. Classification (NCBI taxonomy): domain Eukaryota; kingdom Viridiplantae; phylum Streptophyta; class Magnoliopsida; order Solanales; family Solanaceae; genus Nicotiana; species Nicotiana paniculata. The sequence goes on along the minus strand of MDKI01224791.1, from coordinate 16,845 downwards.
TTATTCGAAACTTAAAACAAACATCCATCTCTTATTTTTCCCAGAAACCGAAATTAAATGCCTTCTAACAAAAGGTATATATATTGCATCTTTTAAATTAATGTTTTATCACTATCAAAAGAAACTTTTAATAATTAATTCAACAAATTATATAAAGTTATAGTGGAGTTGAGATAAAACATTAAATAGATCATAATAAATCAAAACACTGAATAATAAAACCCAGACTGCATTCAATATTTATATACATACATGCATCTCAATAATAAATTTCGATGGGAAAAAAATCATTCATGCAAAGCATATTATATAATGCAAGAATTATACAATTCCAAAAGAAATAGAACCAGCTCAAATGGAGAGCATGCTATTATTTTCAGACAATTGTATATAACCATTTAATATTAAAATTTCAAACACACTACACATATATGTATTCATGCATCTTGAATAGAAAATTTCGATGGGAAAAGAACTACTCATGCAATATACATATGTAATGCTAGATTATTCACAAATAATTAAAACAGACTCAACTCAGATGAAGAGTGTACTGTTAATTTAAGTCAAGTGAACATCATAATTAATAGCTCTAGTTTCCATTGATCCAACATGTATACTCAGATGTAGAGTAAGTACACGATATCAATTACTATCATTTCACCTAGTGAGCTTACAATAAATTTATCAGATATGAAAGAAGACCTAAAGTAAACGCGTAAATTTACTACTAACTTGAAATTAATAGTGGAAGACCATAAAAATATATTTCTATCACCACTTAATCATGATTGTATTTTAGTTACAAAATTGATTCAACCCTTAAACTCAGATAGAGAGTTAATACAAGTTATCAATAACTAGTAACTATATCCAGTGAGTTCATAATAAATTTATCCTATATGGAAGAAGACTTAATGTCAACGCGTAAATTTATTATCTCACTACAAATAAAAAAAAATGAAGACCATAAGGGTTAATTCCTATCACCACTTTATCACAACCACGAACTTTTCTCTGAGAATTAAGTTTCATAATTAAAATAAATGCTCAAAACTCCATTTAAACAGTCTTAAAATGTTAAAATTAACATTTTTTATTGCATAGCAACGAGTATTTATGAATGAGTTGTTTCTGATAAACCTACCAAATTTCAGATCAATCGGAGATCGTTAAAATTACAATCTCCAAAAATTCAACCAAATTTGGAAAATTACCATTTTAAGCATTTTTAAGAATTTAAAATATGACCTACGTTCTTATCATATACCAATTAATGTAAAATAAACATGTGCTATCATGTTCCAGATTAGACATAAATAAAATGATAGAAATAATGACTTTTCGTATCGTATTTTAATCCGCCAAACCTCCAAAAAACTCATCTAAATGATCCCGAATCGTTAAAATACGACGTGATTCACTGCTAGCAGTGAGTGCTTCTTAACTAACCGTTTCCGATGATCCTATCGAATTTCAGGTCATTCGAAGATCGTAAAATTCACGATCGCAAAAAATTAGACCAAATTCGAATAAATCATTTTGGCGTATTTAGGATTAAATCCATGTGATTTGCATTTTTTCTATATATCATATCAAGTTAAATCATCATGTTTCAGATTTAACACAAATATAGCCGATATATAAAGAATAATTTTTTTTATATATAATAAATTCAATTTAATAAACTGATAGAAAACCCATTCTGAAAAATAACATGATTCACTGCATAGCAGTGAGTTTTTCTCATTAGATTGTTTTCGATGAACCTACTAAGTTTCAGGTCAACTGGAGTTCGTGAAATTCATGACCACCAGCCTGTAACCAAACTCAGAGAATAATCGTTTTAAGCAGTTTCATGAATTGATATTTATTTTCATTCTCCTTATAATTGTACTATGAGCTCAAGACACATATTATGTCCTGCCTATTTCTAGGATACATAATATCCCCTTTTGCATTAAATTATTCTTTTATTAAACACACAAAAGCCTAAGATATCATATTTTCTCATGTTCGGCGAAAACCCCAATATCTCTTCTCATGGATGGAGTTGGTAACTAGTACCCAAAGATGAAACTCTTTTCTAGTTAAAAAAACTCCACCACTAATATAGATTTATCAAGAATAATTTTCACATGGTACATTAAGCAGATTTTAATGAATCTAATAAATAGACCATTTTGTGGATCCTACTTATTAATCATAATGCGCAATCCATGAATAGACATAGTTTCACATGTACAATTTATTAAGAATTTTCTATTAGTTCAAATAAACAAGTCACTTTAGTGATAACTATTTATTACTCTTAAAATTCTCGATTTACAAGTGAAAATACATGTAGCTCATAAGATTATTTTATGACAGAATATGGACCATAGCTTAAGAGTCATACCAATTATAAAAAAATTCATACAAAATACCGTCATATTTCACTTAATACAATATCCAACCAGAGAACGAAATTCTTCATCGAAATCCAAGACTAGTAATCACGTAAGGCATGAAGACATGAACTAAAATTTGAGAAATTTTTTATGCACAAATATGCCAAACGCACCAATCATTAGTCATTCAGAATATCAAACAGAGGATTTTACTTTCTTACAAAATAATTATATCATCACACAATATCAAGTATACCTCGTAAGACCTAGTCACTAAAATCCTACACCTATATTATTAAATTTAATACAATAACACGTTTATTTGTTAATAGCCAATGTGTAAACCTATTATATCACTAGTATTTAATCATAGGGACCATGGGGAGTCACCCCCACCACCATTGAATTAAAAATAAATTAAAATTATTAAGAAATAATTTCCATAAAATAGAAAAATGTCCAAAACACAGTCCAAACGACCTTAAAACACCGAAAAACACCATAATTCATTGCTAGAGTTGTAACGACCCGACCAATCATTTTGAGCATTGCATTTTGCTTGCCAGTTCTCGGGCATGACTAGTCCCGTATGATGTATTATGGCTTATGTAAATCGTCGGTTTTGGTTTTCAGGATAATCAGAATAGATTTGGAAGAACAATTCTCAACTTCAAGCTTTAAATTTGAAAGGTTTGACCAAGTTTTGACTTTTAGTATTCGATCTCGGATTTGGATTTTTTATGATTTGGTTAGCTCCGTTAGGTGATTTTGGACTTGGAGGTCCGTGGTAAAATTAGGCTTGAATTGGCGAAATTGAAAATTTAGTGTTTCTCGGTCGGCAGTGGAAATTTTGGTATCGCGGTCGGAATGGAATTCCGGAAGTTGAAATAGGTTCGTAGTGTCATTTGTGACTTGTGTGCAAAATTTGAGATTAATCGGACTTGATTTGATAGGTTTCGACATCAAATATAGAATTTGGAAGCTCTTAGTTTCATTAAGCTTGAATTGGGGTGTGATTCACGATTTTAGCATTGTTTGATGTAATTTGAGGCATGGAATAAGTTTGTGTCATATTATGGGACTTGTTAGTATACTTGGTTGGGGTCCCATGAGGCTCAGATAAGTTTTGGAAGAGTTTTTGGAAGATTTTGGCATTTTGATCATAAGCATGTAATGATCCAAAGGTCCATTTTTAGTTCTAGAGATCAAAATTTAATTTCGAGACTTCCAGGATTTCGATAATGAATTATAGGAGTGATCCGAAAAGTTTGGTCTAATTTCATCAAGTTGCGATTGAGTTTTTGACGCGAAATATGAGTTAATTGTTTATCGAACGAAATGGGTATGAAACCGAGCAAATGAGCTCCGAATTGAGTTTAGATTGAAGGGCTATGTTCATGTTATTATTTGTGACTCACAGGAACAAGAATCGAATTCCGAGTTCATATGGTGGAGTTAGAGCCTTTTTAGTGAAAATAAATATTGCTGGTGCAACAGGATCTGGTGCACACCTTTAGCAACCATATTTGGCACTTTTAGTGACAAGACTTGGGATTTTAGTGACCACAATCGTGTTCTATTGAGCTGTCTTATTTTTTTTAGTTCATTTCCACATTTTTGGACGAAAAGAACGTGGCTTGGGGCGATTTTTGAGCGAGAAGTCATGGGAAATCTTGAGGTAAATCACTTGTGATAATTTCTACTCCATAATATTGAATTATCATCGAATAATCCGACTAGATTACATGTTTTTGAGGTGTAAATTGGGGACTTGGACCTAGGGATTTGAAAATAAGATTTGGAGGCCGAATTGTTATCGAAATTTAGTAATTTTAGTATGGTTGGACTCGTGGTTGAATGGGTTGTCGGATTTTGTGATTTTTATTGGATTCCGAGACGTGGGCTCAGGATCGGGTTTGGCCAATTTCGGGATTTTTTTAATGTAATTTGATAATTTTCGCGTGGGTTTTGTTCCTTTAGCTTGAATTGACGATATGGTTCTGATTTTGGATAGACTCGCGGCGATTTGAGGCCGAGTCGAGCGGCAAGGGCATCGCGGAGTAGATTTTCATCCGGTTTGAGGTAAGTAATGATTGTAAATCTTGTCTTGAGAGTATGAAACCCCGGATTCCACATCGTTTCACTATTTTGGAGTGGTGCATATGCTATATGACGAGTGTGTGGCGTGCACCGTTGAGGATTGTGACTTGGTCCGTCCCATAGCAACTATTAAGTTGCGTATTTGACTAGAAGCCATTCGATATTTTGTGTTTTAGAAAATAATACTATGTTTGGGCTAAATGTTGTATTTGGGCCTCATGCCAAGTTGTTTGGACCCTTAGGGGCTTTTTACTACTATTTCCTCACTGTGTTGATTTAAGAATTGTACTCAATCATGCTATGTTTTACTGATTTTGAAACTCAGTCTTATTTACTCCATTTGATGCATAAAATGATATTTTGGGATGAGCAACCTGTTTTACTGATAGCCCGAGTGGCTTGAGAGGTTTCTGATTGAGTGAGGATGAGGGTCTGTGTTGTGAGGAATATATATGGATCGGGCTGCACGCCGCAGCGATATATGGATCGGGATGCACGCTGCAATGGTATTGGGTCGGGTTGCACGCTGCAGCGATATAGCGCTTGTGCTGTAGGAGCCCCTCCGGAGTCTGTACACCCCCAGTGAGTGCAGGTACCTACTGAGTGTGAGTGCCAAGTGACGAGTGATTGGGAGGCATGAGTGGTTGTGAGGTTGCCCGAGGGGCTGATTATGAGGTTGCCCGTGGGGCTGAGTTTGAGTGATGCTATGCCCGAGGAGCGGTTTATGATACATGTTTTTTCCCGAGAGGCTATTTATGATTTTCATCACTTTTATTTTAAACTGCATTTAACCTTTGTGAGAACTGTTGGAAAGATATCTTCAAATGACTTTTACTGAAATTGGATTTTTAAGCGAGATGATTGACCTATATGCTGTTTTGGAAGGCAAGCTATATTTACTGTGATTTTCATGACATGGATTTATGTGTTTCTTACTGCTCAGTCTTTATTTACTTTTATTACTTACTGGTTTGGCATACTCACATTACTCTCTGTGCCTTGTGTGCGGATCCAGGTATTGCTGGACGTGTTAATGAGTATTGTTTTCATCCGTCGCGAATCTGTTGGAGTTAGTAAGGTAGTTGCACGGCGATCCCAACCCTTCTTTTCTCCCTCCTGTCTTCCTATAGATTATTGTCAGTTGCTTCCTAGTCGGTATATGTCCTAGTGTTATCGGTCGGTCTTTTGTAGATGCTCATAACTAGTGACACCCCGATGAAGGGCTTTTTTTCCGCACTGTTGTTTTGATCTAATTACTTCTTGAAGATTTATTGATAAATAGCTTGATTTCATTTTAAGATTGGAAATGTTAATTAGTTTTGTTAGTGTGTCGGCTTGCCTGATACTACGATGGATGCCATCACGATCGGGTTGGTTTTGGGGTTGTGACAAGAGCAATGAGTTTTTCTCACCACGCCATTTCTGATGGACCCACCAAATTTAGGCTCAATCAAAGTCCATTAAGTTTGTTGACGTCCGAAAACATCGACAATTCGGTCAAAATCGAGTTTTATGTTTTTTTAGGGTTTCCCCAAAAAAATTCAAATCATCCCAATCAAATATCAGTAAAAAAACAGATATCTCATGATTACAAGAATAATCCAAAATTTTCTGCACAGTTAATTCACAAAACAGTAGTGCAGTTTTTCAGAAAACAACATATACATGTAATTCAAAAACGCACATAAACACGATAATCTTGTTTCATGAAAAAACTAGTTATCTAATTAGATGTGAGTGGGCTCTGATACCAATTGAAGGATTATTATAAGCAGCGGAAGCAATCCCAGTATTAGTAATCTAGATCACTAGTATAAACAGGATTTCACGGGTTACCTCTTGAAGCGTGAACACGGATCTTTAGTCATGTGAGCCTTCAGTTTCACATCGTCTCGTTAATATCTTCACTACATGCACGATCACGATCTCCGAATGTTCCACAGTCTTCTACTGTGTTACCCAAATAATATCCGAAAATAGTAATTTCGTGTGGGCGAAAATTCTAGGAAAAGGGGCTGAAAATTTCGGCCACCATTATTCTTCTTCCTCTAGGTGAAAAACCTTATGTATTTATAGCACAAGTTTTAAGGGTTAAAACCCTTTTCCAAAGCCTTTGGGTTTTCTTTTCCACCAGAAAAATGATTCCTTTATTTTCTATTATTTAGGTACAACAGGGACCACATAATTTAGTTAACAAGGCTTCCAATTATGGAATTAATTTATAATTTTCGAAATTAATATCCACCATAATTAATTATGAATTATTTCACTAAAAATTCGTAATTTCACGCCTTATTCAATTTCGAAATTCATCCATTAAATCTTATTTAATTCCACATATTAAGATTCAAATACTAATCAATTAAATTAAATTACTGGCGATTTAATTATGATTATTTCCTTTAGATTCTCGCTAAATTTTTTTCATGTGTCGGATACAAAATTCACCGGCCAGGTTTACACATGAAAACTTATAAGCTTTCATAAAGGTGTATCATCAATCTTTGAACCGAAACATGGATTCCATCAACTAACTATTACTTCGCCAACGTACATTATTATTGTCTAATTTACCAGGCATATTGACCCACGAAAGAATCTCGCCTTTTAATAAATCAAAACAATAATAATATACACATCTAATAATAATTATATCAAGATTAAGAGTATAAGTACATTTAATGGCTAGATATTTTATTTTATTAAGTCAGTATAAAATACTTATCTCTACTTGGTCCGTTCAATACATACAAAATGTACTAACATAAGAAGTTGGAATTAAACAACTCCCATAATCAAGATAAATTATATTTAATCTTTTGCTACAATCATTCCTGGTGGTTTGTCCAATTCCATCATTAGATTGTGAACTCGAACTTTATACTTGTAAAATCGATAATTTAATTTTCCGTGTATAAGCTAAACCCTATACACTAAATCATCTACTATATAAGCAAATGACACAGACTAATATATGATATGTTTAAAATTTTATTAAAATTGAATGAACAATTATATCATAATAAATACTACATCTAAACTAAACTCATGGTTAATAGTATATATCTCAATACGTAGTAACTAGCTGATCCAAAATATGTATTTGGTATGACGGACGTCACCATTTGTCATAGAAAATTATTTTAGTGGAATTTTTTTTTAATTTTTGGTCGTTGAGTACGTAAAAGTTATTTTTGAAAAAAAAGAATATTATGTTAGTATTTTGTATTCAAAATCAAAAAATCAAAACATTGATTTAAGAAAACAATACAGAAAATTCAAAGCCCACAAGTTTCTTGTGTATCCTTAAGGAATTTAATCCCCTCATAGTTGTCCAAGGTTTCAGATTAATTCCTCCCAGGATAGAACGTAATAACTATTATATGATAGCGGCACTTCAAGTCACAAAATTTCGGCGAACTCAAATGCCAGAGCAAACCACACAAAATGCTTACGTTTTTACTTTGAAAAACAATGCAGAACGCAGAAGATAGAGGGGAGAAAATGAGGTTGAGCCTCCAACAAAGTTGAGTCCCAACAGGTGCAAAGGTGCTTGTTCGTTTGAAGAGGTATTTATTCGACAGAATTTCTGTTAAACAGAATGGATGGTCACGAACTTGACCGTTAGAAATAATGTCGCAAATTTAATATTTTTTTGTCACGCAAAAATAATAGGAAAATAAATATTAAATGACGGAAATAGAAAATAAATTTGGTAAAGGAAAAAGCCGAGCGACGGCGACGACCGCGCAAGGCTTGCTCTCTTCTCAACTCTTTAAGAGCTAGAAGAAGTGCTTATATATATAAGTATAAGAATTTTCCTCTTCGTATCCAATGAGGGACAAAATTCCTGTGTAAAAGGAACTAATTCAAAATTTTATTTCCCATCATTTTTTATTCACACCTCCTTTTGTTTTTAATTAAAAAAAACCCAACATATTATAGATTAATGATAATAGTAGCAAATAGGAGGGTGTTGTCATGATAAATTTTGAATGTTAAAGATTAATAATAATATCTAAATGTTAGGCGCAGCAAATACACGCATGAAGTTAAAAGTACCGTATATTTGTATAAAAAATGGTTTCCGCCCATAAGTCATGGAAGTCACTTTCCACGTGTAGCTAGTAGAAATCTTTTTCTAGTAACCACCAAAAAATGGCATATTTTTAAAACAACGTTTTCAAAAATGATTTTCCTCGCGCCAAACACTACGCGTGTCTGTATATTCACCAAAATGACTTGCCTTGAGAAAGCTAAAAAAAATTATAAGGAAACTATCAGCTATGTCCATTTATAAGTAGTTCATTACAAAAATTAGTTAATTTATAAAATATTACTAATATTAATCAATTAGCTATTTGTAACGAAAAAATAGCAATTTTTTTTTAGGTAGGTGTTATTAGAATAGATTGGGTACATCTTAAAGAGCTTGAATCTCAGGTTTGGGATGGTTTGATGAAGTTTTGAGGTGGTTTGAATTGAAAATTCGAAACAAAAACTGAACATGAAAAAAGTGATGTGTATCACACTGTGTAATTTGTGTATCATATATGTATCATATGTGTATCATATTTGTATCAATTATGTATCACATGTATATCCATGTATACCTGTATGTGAGATACATGCATGATACATGTGTCGCAGAAGAATTTTTTGAACTCGATATAATTACGAATTTTGATACAAAACCAATCCAAATCACCTCCAATCTTCCTCAAATTTTGTATATTGACTTATCTATATGTTTTCAATGTATACCCATTGAAAAAGTTCTTTTCTTGCTTGATTTTTGAAATATTGTATTTTTTTTTTTTGTATTTCATCACCTTATTTGCTAACTCATCTATGAATTATTTTCCGTCTTGCATCTAATGTTGCTAATCCGCTAAAAAATATGGAAGGTGATTTTTGCATGTGATCCTTTGAGAGAAAGAACCTTGTTTATTTGATTTTTCGATTTTTATATGTACTTGGCTAGTTTTGTTAAGTCTATGACTAATGGCTAGAGATTAATAAGTTGAAACTTATTTGGGACATTTGTGTAAGTTTTTCAAAATTATATTGTGTTTGTAGGTTTAAGGGAACCAAGCAATCCTTGACGCATTACTTGGCGAATGGAACTTCTGCTTGCATTCCTGATAGGGATGGCAATTGAAACAGGGCGGGACAAGGTAAATGGGGTGGAGCAGGGAAATTTTTTAATGGGGCAGGATAGGGTAGGACAGGGCAGGGCAAAATGTTAATTTTGAAAAAATTTGATAAGGAAGCGCACATTAGCCCATAATGTAAGGAGGCCCCAAGTGTGACAGATAGCAGCAAATAACCGCCTTTGAATATACTATTTAAACTGTAGTCAGTTTTCAATCATTATTTAAATTTAAAAGTTAATTAGATTTTGAAAACCTTTATACCCTTCTTACAGGCGTTGTTGCTTCTTCTTCTTCTTCTTCTAAAATTTTGAATTGCCAAAGCTAATTTTATACATCAAAGTGTAAAGTTTGAATTGGCAAAATGAAAAAGTAATAGAGGGTCTCACAAATCTGTGAACTAAATCAATTTTTTATTATTATTACTGATGCGCTAGACTAATTTTTTTATGTAAAAGAAATTCAATAACTCATACTATATGATAAAAGACTATTTTTATCTTATCTAGCTCCGCCCTTGGCCGATGGGCATTTATTTAGTTAGCAAAAATGCCACTAAGTTAATATAAACTGAAAAATGAAAAAAAGAAATAGGATAAAAAAGATGTGTAGTGTAGGAACGAAACATCCGATAAAGAACGTTATACAACTAATCTATAACTAAACAATATTTTAAATGATTCAATAGAAAATTGAAAAGGTAAATGAAATTAAAAGCATAATGCAAAATAAAAAATAAAGAGAAAAAAATAAAAAACTAAACGGGGCAGGGCAAATTTTTTACCAAAGACTAAATGAGGCTGGGCAGGGCGTGTCAAAATTTTAGCAGGTCAAGGCTTGCCCTGCCCTGCCCTACCCTGCCTTATGTTCCTAATTCCTGAGCTGGTGCCTTGCAACATAGCAGCTACTCCCCCCGTTCACTTTTACTTGGCCACGATGGACTTTGCACACCCCTTAAAAAATAATAAATGAAGTGTATAATTTATCATGTTACCCATATTAATTAATATTTTTTTAACGGATTTGAAATGAGTAATTAATATTGTGGGTATAACAGGGAAAAAAATTTGCCTTCTCTTAATATGCTAAATGTGATAAGTAAAAGTAAAATTTACTTTTAAAATACTGAAAAAGTAAAAGTGAACGAAGAGAGTATATTTTTATGTATCAAAGAAAATTAGAAAGTTAAAAAAGAGACTTGTAGTGATAAAGGAGTAATTTATATACTATTAGAGAACCCATTTTAGTTGTTGGTACATTAAAGATACCTTTTCCACATCGTACTGTTGAATTGCGTATATATTTTTTACAATTTACATAAGCATAGACCGCATTAAAAATGTCATCGCGTGACTAATTTACAGTTATAGTATACAAGTTAAACGGAGTTCAAAAGAGTTTAGGACGTATGTCTAACAGAAACGGAGTTCAAATTTTACTGATGTTTTAATTTAATTAGTCAGTAGGCTTGTGATTATTAATCGGCGGCTTTCGGCGAGGTCCACTTCTTCCGCTGTAGTCTTTGTTCATAAGTTTTGCTACTTCATTTTCAGCAACACGAAACTCCTTTGATCCATCCACCTATCACAAAATTCAGTATTTTAAAAAAAAAAAAAAAAAAGTTGGATATAAGTTATAAGAGTATATCTATCCATACGTGCATTATATTATACGTGCATAAAACTTAAACTCTTATAGAGAAGTTTGACATCTAGTATTATCTTAGGTCGGGACGTACGTTAACTAGACTGATAATTTTGTTCATTTCTATAATCACTTAAATGTCTTTCAAACTATAGTACTATCGATCACTTAATTTCTAAGCAAAAACCATAGAATGTTTTGAGATGTGTGTGTGTTAATTTGTTCCTTTGGAAGTTTGTGAAAGAGATGGCGCGAGAGAAGAAAACCTGAGCAGTACTCATGTGATGTTGTAGTTGCACTTGAGGAGGAGCCTTCTTTGATTCACTCGTAGTATCTCCTATATATTGAAACATAACCATTATAACATTCAATAAATAAGTGGAAGTAGTAACATGAAAAATAAAGTAATTTACGATAGTGTTAGTAGATATAAGTAACTAAATCCTAATTAAAAGCTAGAAAATAGACTTGCTATAGAGTCGTTGTTGTGTACCTGCAACATTTGAAGTTCTTCTGTCAGACATATGCTTTTCCTTCACTACCTTACTTGAGAATTGATCCATCAGCATTTTTCTTCCCCCAGCAGCTGAAGTAATGATCATATAGTCTCCAGATTCCTGTTCACATTTGTCAATAGAGATGCTCATGAGCTAGTGTACAAAACATACTCCTACTATTAATTAGTAAAAATCAAGAATCCAGAATTGACGGAAAATATTTTCTGATTGACGAGTGGAAAATATTTTCTGAAAAAGAATTATATATTTAATAATAATGAAGAGATTTTTGAGTAAGAAAATTAGCAATAATCTGCGCACATGTTAGTTGAAGCAAGTAATTAATACTTATGAGATTAATAGCTCAACTGGCCTAGTTTTTTTTGGGTCAAAAGTGTATTTTTTGATCAAAAGTATGGTTGCCAAAAATTAAGTTGTTTGGCCAAACTTTTAGAAAGAAAAAAAGTGTTTGTGAGGAGAAGTACACACATAACATATTTTTTGAGAAGCAAAAAATGTAACTTTTCTCCAAAAGTACTTTTTTGAAAAACACTTTTAAGAAAAATATACTTAGAAGCAGTTTTCAAAAGTTTAGCATATTTGGCAAAGTTTCTAAAACCAAACTTATTTTGAGAAGTGTTTTTCTCAAAAGTATTTTTGGTGAGAAGCTACACTTCAACTTTGCCAAAAAAAGCAATTTTGGCCCCCAAAAAAGATTGGACAAGCAGACTATTGGTTAAACACTAATTACAGCTCAAAAGTGCTTTTCAAATTAATTAGTCAAACACAAACTAATTCTTACCAAAAATATTATTTTGAAAAGCACTTATGCAGATTTTAGAGTTAGGAAATCAAACTTACGTCTTTTAGAAGAACTGCTTCTGTCTCTGTAGTGGGCAAAATGGTGAAAAAATTGCTTCTTTCTCCTACTTCAGAAAGGGGGAAATAATATGGGCAAGTACTATTAATTAGTGTAAAAAATTTCGCCAACAATATGTATGCAGAGTGATACAGAAGATACAAATATAGTGTACTTACCTAACTGAGCATGTCCTGAAGAGGACTGTCCTAGAACTAAAAAAGCAATAATCATAACATAGAGTATTACCAGCACAACGAAACTAAAAACTGAAGCCATTATATATCCTGAGGAAAAAATTATTCTTTTGCTAAAGGCATGAAACATTTGTATTTCCTCATGAAAAAAAGATAGGCAGTAAGTAATATATATATAGGAGAAGAAGTGGTTTTTATGGAGTTCAAAAACAATCTATCTTGAGTCAAAGCTGAGGTCCCGACACCTGTCTTATTCTAATATATATGAACCCTAATATCTTACACTACTTCGGAAATCTCAATTCATAAATTGTTTTAAATTAAAATAAATTATGTAAGAATTTTATTTTTCTCCTCTCAAAAGACATTTTTCAATTTTGCAGTACTGACTTTCAGTATACCTTCACAAATTAAGGTTGCTTGAATTAAATGCATGTTCATCCCAAGGATTAATCGTACCAAAAAAAAGGTGGAAAAAATTAAACATATTTGACTGTCGTGCGGTAATCTCAATTAGACAGTCTTTTGTACTTTGTCTCTGACATGCATGCCAAAGGCAGATTTCACGTTCGATCTGTCTTGGTTTTAATCGTTACTACTTTACCTTTGACATAAATGAGTTATAAAGAGAAATCAAAATTTCTATTCATATTTTTTTATTAATAGTCTTGTGTTCAGGGCCGAAGCCATACTTTGGTCAATTCACTATCCTTTGTTGGAAAATTATGTTGTATATATAAATAAAATATTATGTTCTAAAGGTACATAACATATATTGAACACTCTTTATCGGATTTTTATTTATTTATTTTAAATTTAAATACCCTTAAAAAAAATCATGACTTTACCACCGCTTGTGTTGCGTACAAGTACTAGCATCAGCTAGTTTGAGGATTTGATTGATCTGTCAAGTAATCAACTATATCACAATCCCGAATTATGAGAGGTCATTTATATGAATACTTTACATCAATTCCCTTCTATATGCAGGTTAATATATACAACTAAAGTATTTAATTAGAGGATTCATTATAATTAGAATCTTTCTTTTTGCTGACAACTATAGGATCCTCTCTCATCGTGGAGGTTTTAACTATACTATCGAAAACCAGGAGTATATATTTTTCAATTTCATGTACATACACTAATTGCGAGAGACACATTAATAGAGTGAAATGGCAGTAGATATTTGAGAACTATAGCAAACGTGGTGGGATTTTCTAGGCACAGATATGCAGTTGTATATTACTGCGTGCTAGCTAAACTTTGAACAATTCAAAACTTTTTTACTTTTAAATCAAAATTTGTCAGTAATTTATAAAAGATGATGAGCTGTTACGCGTCCATATCAAACAAAGCAAAACGAATTAAACACACCAGCTGCAATGCTGCATTCAGATCAGTATATAATTAACAGAGTCGGAGTTATCAGCAAATGTACTCAGACCCTGAGTCAAAGATTCGATTACCAGCTTTAGTGAAGTTAAAAGTGTGTGGAACTATAAACTACTGTAACAGGCATTTATGGCTCATTTATACTATAAGCTTTAAAAAAAAATTCTTTCGCTCTATCTCTGTATCCAGTAGTGTATCACATAAAATGAGATGGAGCAAGTAGAAAGAAAGAGAGAGGGGACATATTTTTTAACTACCTGTGTTTTAAATTATCTGTCGTATTTCTCTTTTACACGTTTCTTAAGAAATATTAATTAGAAAAGGGATTAGTTTATTTTACCCTTATTTATGTTTTAAAATAAAAAACTATCTTCATGAATATTTATTATATTTATGTGTTATCTCCATCTTCAAGAACAATTATTACTAAAGGTAAAAAAGGAAAAAAATAATTAATTTTATCTTAAATTTCTAAAATGACAAATAATTTGAGACAACTATTTTTAGGGGGCATTTGCATCTATATCCATTTTTCGCCTAAACTTCAGGCATACGGACCTGAAGTAGCAAAGGCAATCACGTAAACTTCAGCATTCTAGTAGAGGGTTGAACTTAAGCATTCTACTAGCTAAAGTTTTGTTCTCTATTTGTTGAACTTCGACATGTTTTAGCTGAAGTTTTGTCCTGGATTCAATAGTTTTGTCGTAAAACTTTTTCAAAAACTTCAGCTGAAGATGCTGAAGTTATTTAGTTCATTTGTAAAAACTTCGGCACTAAATAAGCTGAAGTTTTGTCCTGGATTCATTAGTTTTGTCATAAAAGCTTTTTCAAAAACTTCAGCAGATGCTGAAGTTATTTAATTCATTTGTAAAAATTTCAGCACTAATAAAGCTGAAGTTTTGTCCTGGATTTATTAGTTTTACCATAAAACTTTTTCAAAAAACTTCAGCAGAAGATGCTGAAGTTATTTAGTTCATTTGTAAAAGTTTCAGCGCTAAATAAGCTGAAGTTTTGCATAGCAGCAGAAAGAAGGAGGCGTCTGAAGTTGTCAAAATTAGGGTATAGGTTAAATAATTTTAAGAATATGGGTATAGGTTAAATGGGGGCGACCAAATAAGACGCCCCGTGTAATTTTTACTATTTTTAGTAACCACGACAGATAAGATGCAGGTAGAAGTGATCTTTGCATGGAATTAGCTTTATGAAAACGAGGGATATGCAGTGGCGGACGCGCGTGATGGCAAGCGGGTTCAATTGAACCCGCTTCACCAAAAAATAATATTGTGTATATGTATAAATTAAGATTAAAGCAACATAAAATTTGTATTAATATTTTATTTGAACCCGCTTAACAACTATTATATACCAACTAAAGTTATGTACTTCTAAGATTGAACTCGCTTGTACAAGATTTTGGATCCGCCATTGGAGTATGCCCTTCAACATATAGATACTTGTGGTTTTTCCTTGAAAACTGTGTTGGTTTCTTGGTCTTCTTCCCCCCTGGTTCCACTTGACTTCCCTTTTTACTGGATATTGGCAAAATGCAGGATCTTAACGGAATCCAAGACGTTTTGTTCCGACAAAATGCATCGGCAAAATACTTATTACAACATCAAGAAATGAGTCCGAACCCAATTATGGTAAATTGGAAAAATAGAACGAAAATAAATCAAAAAAATAAAAGAGACCCAGACTATATATAATGTCACACTATGTGGCGCTATACACTAACGGTAACTGTGTCGATAGTGTATAGCGGCACTTAGTGCGACGTTATATATAATTCAGATTTGTTAGACATTGTATAACGCCATAAAACCTGGTGTTATACCTTATTTTTCGGTAACTGTGCCGTTGTATTTAAGAGGATCCCCATCCTCCTCCTTCCCCCATTTTTTAATCTTCTTCTTCTTCATTTGGTCCCCCCTCCCGATTCTGCCCCACTTTTTAAAAAAGAAAAAAAAATTTGGGTCCCCCCGTCACATAAAAGTTGAAGAGTTTTGGTCCCTCTTTCGAGTAGATCATCGTATTGTTGTTGATACACATCTTCGGAGTCAAAATTTCAATTTATTCGAGGTATTTCATTTTATTATATGTTGAAACTTTAATAATAATGCATATTTTTTGATTTGTGTGTTCTATTTTGTTTTTTGTTATTTTTTTTTCGAAACTAGTATGTTAAATTTATCCGATTCATTTTGTGTTATTTTTTTGCGAAACTAGTATGTTAAATTTATCCGAACTTAATAATTGTTTTTATATATATGTGTTTCATGTCGTTTTGTGTTAGTAATTAAATTTATTTGTTGTTCATGTTTAGTTTAGATTCTTTTTTAGCGTAGTAAAATGTAGACCCTTGTAGCGTAGTAAAATGTAGAGCCTTGTAGCGTAGTAATATGTAGTATTGTAGCGTAGAAATACTTTAGTTTAAGTATCTTATACCGGTAGTCGAAAATGCAAATTTTGTACAATTAAGTTAATAATTGTATAATACACAAAATTATAAAAATATTAAATTTGACACGTAAGTAATTATTAATGTTAATGTGGTGTCACTGGGACTCAAAATATCGAGCCCGGAATGCAAATATATATATATATATATAT
>ML358959.1:0-10794 GCA_005239505.1 Nicotiana paniculata | reverse complement strand
CGATAAGTAATTATCGATAAGGGTCAAAATCGAATCGATAAATCGAATGCACACCCCTAGCCCAAATATAGCAATAGTCTTTAGAGCACAATTTAACATATGATTTAGAGTAAAATACGCAACTCAATGGTTGTCGTGGAAAGGACCAACTCCAATCTAAAAATCAGTGCGCGCCACATACTCGTCATCCGACATGTGCGCCATTCTAAAAACAGTGAGAAATATGGAGTTTGGGGTTTCATGCCCTCAGGACAAGATTTGTAACCATTACTTACCTCTACCGGGACACAATACTAATTCGCGATGCTCTTGCCCCTCAAATTGGCTCTAGATTGCTCTGAATCTAACCAAAACCAGATTAACATCATCATATACGCTAAAGGAACACAACTCAATCGAAAACTATCAATTTATACAAAATTCTCGAAATTCGGCCAAACCCGAGCCCCGGGCCCACATCTATGAATTTGACAAAATTTACATCACTAGAATACTCATCCTACCACGATTCTATACATACCAAGAACATTAAAATCGGACCACAATTGCCCACTCAAATCCTCAAAAGAAAATATTCTAAATTCCATGCACCTTTCTTCCCCAAATTTGGGTTTAATTTTAACAATTTTCTGGTTTAATTACTTAGAAAACAATATAGAAATGAGTTATGAAGTTGAAAACCTTACCTCCAAGTGATTCCCTTCGATTTCCTCTTCAAACCCTCTCAAAAGAGATCCCAACTCGTTCAATAATGGAGGAAAATGAGCTAATCTCGCGCAAATGGCCTTTAAAACATTCTGCCCAGCAATTAATTTTCCTCAGTGCGATCGCATTTCTAGGGATGCGTTCGCGATGCACAGACCAGCCCACTATATGTGTTCGCGCACGAACACACGCGTTCACATAGCTCAAACACTCATCCCCCTCACGCGCCTCAGAACACCCTATGCGATCGCGGACCTTACCCACGCGATCGCACTGCACACAGGACCCACTCTACGCGATCGCGACCTCAACCCACGCGATCGCACTGCATAAAAACCCATGCTGCCCCAACATAGCCTATGCGATCGCATTCTTACCCACGCGATCGCATAGAAGGACACCAGAACATAACACCAGCAAAATTTTGCAACTTCCAAGATCCAAACTTGATCCGTTAACCTGTCAAAACACACCCGAGGCCCTCGGGACCTCAACCAAACACGCACCACTACCCATAATCTTATTCAAAATTAGTCGAGCCTTAGAAATACCAAAAATAATGCAAAAATACCAAAATTACATCAAATTCAAACCTATGAACTTTGAAACTTCTAAATTTCGCCAATGATGCCGAAACCAACCAAAACACCTCCGATTGACCTGAAATTTTGCACACATGTCTAAAATGACATTACGAACCTGCTCCAACTTCCGGAATTCCATTCCGACCCGATAGCCTATTTTCCACTGCCGACCGGAAATCGCCAAAAACTAACTTTCGCCAATTCAAGCCTAATTCTACACCGGACATCGAAACTTCATCCCAAACACACTCCTAAGTCCCAAATCACCTAACGAAGTTATCCGAGCCATAAAATCCACATTCCGAGGTCGTTTACCAATAAGTCAACTCTCAGTTGACTTTTTCAACTATTAAGCTAATTTAAGAGACTAAGTGTCTCAATTCTCACCACGACCACTCCGAACCCGACCCAACCGACCCAACACAAAATAAATAGGTTAAGAAACATACGATAAAGCAGAAACGGGGGAAACGGGGCTAATCTCACGGAACGACATGCCTGGTCGTTACATCCTCCCCCTCTTAAACAAACGTTCGTCCTCGAACGGGTCTAGAAACATACCTGGAGTCTCGAATAGGTGAGGATATTTGTCCCACATATCCCGCTCGGTCTCCCAGGTGGCATCTTCCACCGGCTGCCCCCTTCACTTAACCTTCACTAAAGCTATATCCTTAGACCTCAGCTTTCTGACCTGATGACCCAAAATAACCACCGGCTCTACCTCATAGGACATATCACCCTCGAGTTGAACCGTGCTGAAGTCCAAAACATGGACGGGTCACCAACATACTTCCGGAGCATCGAAACATGGAACACCGGATGAATACTCGCCAAGCTGGGAGGCAAGGCAAGTCTATAAGCCACCTCCCCAATCCTCTGAAGCACCTCAAATGACCCAATGAACCTGGGACTCAACTTTCCCCTCTTCCCGAACTGCATAACACCCTTCATGGGTGACACATTCAGCAATACCTTATCCCCAACCATGAACGACACATCCCGGACCTTCCGGTCCGCATAACTTTTCTGCCTAGACTGCGCCGTGCGAAGCCGCTCCTGAATCAAATTCGCTTTACCCAACGCATCCTGAACCAAGTCTGTTCCCAATAGCCTAGCCTCGCCCGGCTCAAACCAACCAACCGGAGATCTGCACCTCCTACCATATAAAACCTCATACGGGGCCATCTGGATACTCGACTGATAACTATTATTATATGCAAACTCCGCGAGTGGCAGAAACTGGTCCAATGAACCCCTAAAATCAATGACACAGGCACGCAACATATCCTCCAAAATCTGAATAGTACGCTCTGACTGCCCGTCGGTCTGAGGATGAAACATTGTGCTCAACTCGACCTGAGTACCCAACTCCCTCTGTACGGCTCTCCAGAACTGAGATGTGAACTGAGTACCTCTGTCAGAAATGATAGAAACTGGAACTCCATGCAATCGGAGAATCTCCCTGGTATAAATTTCAGCTAACCGCTCAGAAGAATAAGTAGTACCAACATGAATGAAGTGCGCGAACTTGGTCAGCCGATCCACAATAACCAATATAGCATCAAACCTCCTCGAAGTCCGTGGGAGTCCAACTACGAAGTCCATGGTGATCTGCTCTCACTTCCACTCCGGAATATCAAATCTCTGAAGCAATCCACCTGGTCTCTGGTGCTCATACTTGACCTACTGACAGTTGAGACACCGAGCCACAAACTCAACAATATCTTTCTTCATCCGCCTCCACCAATAATGCTGCCTCAAATCCTGATACATCTTTGCGGCACTCGGATGGATGGAGTACTGCGAACTATGGGCCTCAGCCAGAATCAAATCTCGAAGTCCATCTACATTGGGCACACAAATCCGGCCCTGCATCCTCGATTTAATTACGAATTTTGATACAAAACCCGTCCAAATCACCTCCAATCTTCGTCGAATTTTGTATATTGACTTATCTATTTGTTTTCAATGAATTTCAACTATACCCATTGAAAAAGTTCCTTTTTTGCTTAGATTTTAAAATATTATATATATTTTTTTTGTATTTCATCACCTTATTTGATACCTCATCCATGAAATTTCCTTTCCGTCTTTCATCTAATGTTGCTAATCACACTTCAAAATATGGAAGGTGATTTTTGCATGTGATTCTTTGAGAAAAAGAACCTTATTTATTTGGTTTTTCAATTTTTATATATATTTGGCTAGTTTTGGTAAGTCTATGACTAATGGCTAGAGGTTGGTAAGTTGAGACTTATTTGGGATATTTGTGTAAAATTAATTACAATTTTTACCTCTACACAAACTTATTACTGGACTATTCAATTTCCTATTTCCCCTTTAATTTGCTTTACAACGTGAGGGGCATGTGAAAAATGCAAATCTATTCTCTTTTTTTTGTTTTATTTTATGACTTGAATCACATTAATTTTGACTATCTTTCTATCTATGATATGTACTTTGACTGTAGAAATATATATTAATAATTATTTTATAAATAAAAATGAAATAAGATATTCGTAGTGAGGAAACTGGACAAGAGGAATAAGTTGTCGGAGAAACTCCTGGTTGTCGTGCATACCACAATTTCAAAAGGATTGTCCTGAATTTTTGTCCAATTGTTGTCCATATTTTTAGTAAATAAATAATAATATTTATTAACATTAATGAAATTCCATAGAGGTATTATTCATTGTATAAGTTCTCATTGAGTTAATTAGATTATGTGGCAACTGATAGTATTTCAGTTTAATAATTGAATTAAAAAAAACTCTTTGTGTACAATTATATACCATGTTGGTATAGCTATATACCATACTGGTACCATATGTTAGTTGCAATAATTTTTGGTTGTATTTGCTACATTTAACTGGTACACTATTTGATTTTTCTTTAGTAATAGTAGAATAGTATAGTATCTTGAATTTTTTAATTTGTCTTTATGCATGTGTATTATGTAATCATTTTGATTTTTTCTTTATGCTTTTGTTTTATATAATAGTATTATAATACAATATCTTGAAATACATTCTTATATTAATATGTGATACACTATTTTATTATTTTTTTATTTATGCATGTGTATAAAATAATAGTAATATAGTCATATATAATTTTCTGGAATTAATTAGTAGAATTGTATACCATATTGGTATAATTATATGTCATATTGGTATCATATGGTAGTTGGAATATTTTTTGGTTATTTTAGCTACATTTTAAGTGAATTCTATTCTGAAATGATTTATATGATCATGTTTTGTTGTGTTGAATTTTCTTGTACGTATGGACATAGATTTTGTGTATTATGTAATAGTTTTTATAGTTATATGCAGTTGTTGGAACAACCCCATACAATTATATACCCTATTAGTATAGTTATATACTATATTGATATCATATGTTAGTTGAATCATTTGTTGATTGTATTAGCTGCATTTAATTGGTACAGTATTTGAATTTCTTTTAATAATAGTAATATAGTACAACATCTTGAAATACTTTATTATATTAATATGTGGTACACTATTTTTTTATTTTTCTCTTTATGCATGTGTGTTATGTAATAGTAGTATAGCCATACAGTTGCCGAAAATTAATCAGTAAAGTTGTATACCATGTTGGTATAGTTATATGCCATAGTGGTATTATATGGTAGTTTGAACATTTTTTTGGTTGTTTTAGCTGCATTTTTAAGTGGTTACTATTCTGAAATTATTTATATGAACATGATTTGCAGTGCTTGCAATGTGAGCATGTAATTTTCTCATACTTTTATTGTATCCTTTAATGCTTTGGTATAGTAGTCTAGTCGCAGAAGTCGTAGCAATATTCTAGAGTAATCATATATTCTGTTGGTATACATGTATACCATATTGGTATCATATGGTACTAGAAGTCTTTTCTGCTACTTATACTTTTATTGCATTTTTCAATATTTTATTATCATTTCTATTCTAACTAGTATATATGGATATCTGGTGGCCATAAATTATGTTTTCTTGCTCCATAACTCATTGTATTACTGATAATGGTAGAGTATGTACTGATATTTATATGGTAGGAGATCAAGGTTTGCATGGAAATCACGTATTGATTTTTAGAATCTAATTATGTAATTTATGGTGTTCAGTAGCAGTCAACGTAATATTTAGTGAATTAGATCAAGTGACAACTGATATTATTTAAGTTTAATAATTAAAATTTTAAAATGAGAAAAAAGACAAAAGGTATATTATACTAGTTTTTTTTTTTGAAAAGGCGAACAAATATTTACTATAACAGTTACTTTTTCTTATTGTATAAAAAATGAATAATAAAAAATAGTGAAAACAGTAAATGAAATTTGATTAGAAAGAGAAAAAGAATATTTAAAAAATAAGTTAAATGAAATTAGAAAAGGAAAAAATAAAAAAAATAAGAAGAAAACGAGAAAAAAGAAAAGGAGAAAAGAAAGAAAAAAAAAAAGAAAAGAAGCATAGAAATAAAAAAGAATTGGAGAAAATAGAGAAAATTTCCCACAAAAACTACTATGAGTAGGAAATATAATTAGTTTGATGGGTAGAAAAATAAATGGGTAGGCAAGGGTGAATAGTTTTATTTTTGTAGGTAACCGTGTCATTCTCCCTCGGAAAATGTCGAGGACGTGCACCGATTTAATGAACCTTGTTTAAAATATAGCTAAAATTTATATTTTTTTAAGAATTTAGTTGCTTTGGAATCAATTTTCAGACATGCGAATCTCTAGGTGAAAATTTCAGAGCTGAAGTTTTAAAAATCAGACCTACGAATCTGAACGTGAACTTTGTCAAAGCGCAACTTCAGACATGAAGTTTAAATGAAGTTCAAATTTAGAACTGAGATCTAAAGTTAGGCTTCGATAAAGCTCTAACTTCAAACCCGAAGGTTTGAAGAAGAAAAAGCAGATGCAACAGGTTCAATGTGAAGTTTGTCAAGATTGCCTAAACTTTAAATTATTTTTTTAAAACTAAATGTATTATCAATATGGGTGTTACAAGCGGCTACATAGTGTCATTTCTCGGAAATTCACCGAAGTGTCCCCTTTATGGGTCGATATTTAAATTTTATTATCGATTATAAAACATCAACTATGCATGGTACTTCTTCTTGACCCTGTCTCCGAGGGATAATTGAACTAGCAACTCAAGAATGTTGCCTACAACAGTAGAGAGTCCCAATTGCATTCGTTATTGTTTCCTCGGAAACTAATAACTCGTAAAATTATTTTTCAAGAAGCTAGCGAAGTGCATTTCTGATAATGATGACTTCTGTTTGACCAAAAAATATGTAGATCATGGTTCAAATAATTAGATTTATGCAAATAAGGGTTAATCTTTGCTAATAGTAATATCCTTAGATGATATTATTCTTAAAGAAGCAATAAATATCACACAAATGCGGTCGGTCGGTAACGGCGATGCGGAGTAAGCATTCTACAAATTAGAATTGATAGTATTGCATTTAATAACAAAGAATAGCAATAAATGACATTTAAGTAAATAAAGGAAATTGGTCACCTAAGAAAAAGATGGAATAGATGGGTATTCTTCCTGACAATGATGACTGATAGACGAGCAGTTGGATATTTGATTTATTCTCGGATCTAGTAGAAAAGTATGGATAAGAATCTCAGCGAAAAGGTAATGTTTGTATCTTAGCAAGTGAGAGCCGTATCTTTAACTCAAAATGTGTTCTTTACAAATGAATATCACATGTCCCCTATTATTATCTCTTTTTCTATTTATATGAGATATGTTCCTAAGAAACCCTAATAGTACAAGTGCAGAGAATATTCTTTTTAGTATCCTATCTTGAAAATAGCCGTTACAGCTATGTCAACGATACTCAACCTCGACCCTTGTTGACACCTCGACTACGACTCTCGTTGACTCTTCGACCACAGATTTCGCTGCTTCTCGGTCCATTTCGACAACGACGACTTTAGAACTCTTCCCTTAGTATTATCTTGGCTTAAATATTCTAAAGACAGATTTTGACTCATGCAGTTAGTCCCTCCGCTTATTGAGGTCGGCTTCAGGCGGGTTCGATGAGCGGATTTTGTACGTTGTGGTCGAAACAATCGAGCGAGTTGTATATGCCGTGGTAGTTATGACAAATTGTCAATGTGGCCCTACACGGGCCGCTCATTTCAAACGCTTCGATTTTCCCGGTCGATTTTGTTGGAGTTATGCCATCTTTCCCCCCCCCCCCCTTTCCTCTCATTTCGAATTAGTCATGGTTTTTAACAGTATTGGGACAACTCATTTCCTTTTGGGATAAGGTATGTGAAGGATTTGAAGAGTCTCCACCAAACGGATTAAGGTGCGTTAGGACACCTATTAAGGGTCACAATAACACTAATTGAATAACCAGAGATTGGGTAAGGGCTTGAAATTACTCCAAGGGGAAGGTGTTAGTCACCCCTCAGAGTCCACAATTATGGTTCCCGACCAAACAAACTTTGTGAATTCAAGCAAGTAGCAAATAGGCAGTCAAAGTATACACATGGAAACAAGTAATGGTTTTGAAAAGATTCGTAGTCTAAGCACACATATATAATAAAGTTTTGAAAGATTTATGGTCTAAGCACACATATGTAGGGGATAGGGGAGTCCTAAGTTATTTATCATATAGGATCACATCAATGCAATGCCCGGTAATCACTCCTCAGTGAGGGGATACACATGGAATTAGCGCACCGGTCATCATATCCATATCTACCCTTTACCCCACCCATTAGCGGTTATTAAGCGAGTTTATTTAGCGATCTCTATACGTGTTGTTACCCGTCCCTTATTAATGGTCCTGAAGGAATTTAGGACCTCTAAGTATAGGTAGTTCTAGACAGACCCTTAAGGTTTAAAAAAAAGATAAAATTCTAAGCGACAAGCAAGAACAAATATGATTAATCAGATAAATGCAGGAACGCAATTATGAGGCCCAAATTTACCTCCACAAGTAATGCACATAATCAGCATGTCTAAAACACAAAAAAGAGGTAGTTTTATTAGATAGGGTCCTAAGACAGGGTATCTAAGTGAATATCAATGCACATAAATATGAAACTTTATTTCATAAACTCAGAAGCAGGGGCCTAATCGGGTTGCCTACTGATTTTAAGCCTGTTAACCTTTAGACAGTTCAGAAGTTATTTTTGCCTAAAAGCATGATGTTCTAGGTGTTACAAAAATGCAGGGATTGTTACTAGTTTTTATCTAAAACATGATAATCATATGCGAGATTGTTTTATTCCTATGTTCATGAATCAATAGTTTTAACTAGGCGTGGCTAAGAAAAAACGAATGAAATCCTAGAGCATGGTATCTAATATGCACATATAAAATGTAGAATGGTTAGGACATGATTTCGGGATATGCAGAATTCCTAAAGCATGATTTCTAAAATGCACAGAGAATTACAGAGTTGTTAAGAACGATTTATGAAGGCACATGTAGCAATAGTTTAAATTAATTATCATAAGAGCATGATTTCTAAGTGGTAAGCATACACATGCATTAAGGACATGCAGTATGTTAAAACNCCCCCCCCCCCATTTCACTAGCCAACCCCAATATCTGTTTACAATAATTACTACAAACCAACAACTGAATGAATTACATAAATAGATAGAAAAGACGAAGTTAAACTATAGGGAGCCTAAAGTAGGCCCAAATGTACCAAACTTTCCATAGCCTCAAATGCCAAAGCCATAGCCTTTCTCATGTACGGGTGTGTCAGACTTCCCTAAGGACCTCAAGGATACCGGGCAGTGCTCACACCCAGATTTCACAGAACTGAGCAAGTGTAGTGTGGAAGGGCCAGCCCCAGTGCATCAGAGTTCAGAGGGATCTCACAAGGATCCCAAAGCAGTCACACACTTGTAACGACCGGACCGGTCATTTTGCGTATTCGAACTCCGTTCCCCTAAATAAGACTTCCCGTAGCGGATTTCAGTGATTCATGACTTGCGAGGATAGGTGGTTCGAGATTCGGAAGTGTATAGAGTAATATAGGAACACATGGTTCCTTAAGATTGGCTTTTAAGGCCAAGCTTAACTGCAATCAACATTTTGAGTAAACGACCTTGGAATAGAGTTTCACCGATTCTAGTATCTTCATATAATGATTTCGGACTTGTGCCCGGAATGGGTTTTGGATGACCCGGGAGCGTTTCGACGCCAAATAGCGAAAATAGAGTTTTCTTAAGTTCATAATTTGGTTTGGAACATGTTTTTGTGTTATCAAGGTCCGAACGGAATTCCGAGAATGGGAATAGTTCCGTTATGTCATTTATTATTTGCTTGCAAAATTTGGTGTCATTCTGAGTAGTATAGGTCGGTTCGGCGCATTGAAACCAAATTCAAGAACTTGAAAATTCTTAAGTTTGATTCTAGGAGTTTTGAGGAGTGATTTTGAGTTTTAGCGTGGTTTTGGGTGTACCGAAGGCTCGAGCGAGTCTGTAATATGATTTAGGACTTGTTGGTATAATTGCACGGGGGCTCGGGTGGGCCCAGGTGCCTCCCGGACACCGAACGGGGCTAAAACCAGCAGCTGAAGCTGTTGGTGCACCAGGTCTGGTGTGACCGCAGGTGCGGTTGCCCAGATCGCAGGTGAAGACATTTCTCCGCAGGAGCGGGTCCGCTGGTGCGGAAACCCCTCCGCAGGTGCGATCCCCAGTCCCTTTGCCAAATTCCGAAGGTGCGAGCCTTGGCTCGCAGGTGCGGTCTCGAGCCGCAGGTGCGAGGTCACTGAAGGTAGTGAGCCCATTTAATTCTGGACTTAACCATTTTTCACTATTTCTTCCACACCATACACAATTTTGAGAGCTTTCAAGAGGGTATTCAGCCTAACTACTAAGAAGTAAGTAATTTCCATTTAAATGTTGGTTTATTACATCAATCTTAGGTAGATTAACACCCAAATAATGTAAATCAAAGGGGTTAGAGTGGAAACCTATAGTTGATGAACTTTAGAGAAATTCACCACCTTTTCACCGTCAAATCCTACAAAAACTATATATTTATGATCCTTAGGCTATGGGTGAGTGTTTTCTTCAAAAATTTCCGGAATTCGAGCATGTGGTCCCGGGGGTATATATTGGGAATTCTTCAAGAATGATGAATTAGCTAAGCTAGTAAGAGAATTTCATATTTTTGAGTGTATATTAATGCATTTATATAATATTTGACTAGTTTCGAGTCCTCGGGTGTAGAGGTTGGAGTTTCGGGCGCGTTCTTGGTCCGAGAAGTGGGTTCCGCACGAGGTGAGTCTTCTTTATAACCTTGTAAGAGGGAATTGTCCCCATAGGTAATTATAAATGATTGAATTGTCATTTGCGGGGGTTACGCACGCACGAGGTGACGAGAGTCCGTGCGTAGCTACTACTATGTTATGCCGGGTAGTCTTTATGACTCACAAGCATTGCTTATATGCCTTACTTGTATCCCTGCATGTATTCCTAGTCGATTATTATCCTTGAACTAGC
>ML358956.1:0-30469 GCA_005239505.1 Nicotiana paniculata | reverse complement strand
CCAAGGGGAAGCAGGTAAGGTCCTCTTTCAAAAGCAAGAAAATGGTCAGTACCACCAAGACGTTGGAACTGGTTCATATGGATCTATGCGGTCCTATGAGAACTTTAAGTAGAGGTGGTAAAAGATATGTGATGGTGCTAGTTGATGATTTTTCAAGGTTCACTTGGACCTTATTCCTATCATCTAAGGATGGAGCATTTGATATGTTCACCTCATTTATTAAGAAAATTCAAAATCAATTGGGACATCAACTGGTATCAATAAGATCTGACCATGGTACTGAATTTGAGAATATTAAGTTTGCTAAGTTCTATGATGAACATGGTGTT
Source organism: Nicotiana paniculata (assembly GCA_005239505.1). Lineage (NCBI taxonomy): Eukaryota > Viridiplantae > Streptophyta > Magnoliopsida > Solanales > Solanaceae > Nicotiana > Nicotiana paniculata. The sequence continues at coordinate 30,140 of ML358956.1, read as the reverse complement.
AATCACAATTTTTCTGCTCCTAGAACCCCACAAAAAAATGGGGGTGTTGAAAGGAAAAACACAACTCTTGAAGACATTGAAAGAACCATTCTTCTATCAAGCAAACTACCTCACAGCTTCTGGGCAGAAGCAATTAACACTGCATGTTACATTATTAATAGATGCATGACCAAACCTCTGGTATAGAAAACTCCCTATGAATTACTAAAGGGGAGAAAGACCAACATATCCCATCTTAGGGATTTTGGATGCAAGTGTTATGTGCATAATAATGGCAAAGATTCTCTAGGAAAATTTGATCCCAGAAGTGATGAGGGAGTATTCTTGGTATATTCAACACATAGCAAAGCTTATAAAATATACAATAAAAGAACTATGTGTGTAGAAGAAAGTGTACACGTTGTCTTTGATGAAACTAACACTTCATCTGAGAATCAGGAACCAGAAGATGAGGAGCTTGGACTTGTGAGGAGCAATGAATACATTGAAGCACCTATGGCAGATGGAACAGGTGATGGACCAGGTTCAACAATCCCACGCAACTTGACAGGGGAAATTCTACTTGGAAAGACTGGCCCTGATCCTGTTCCACAACTAAAAAACAACATGGAACAATCCAGAAGTGAAAAACTGGTGCTCAATCTACACAGATATCAGAGTTCTCATCCTCTTGAGAACATCATAACAGATTTGAGATCTGGAATCAAAACTAGATCCTCCTTGAAAAATCTGTGTGCATTTGATGCATTTCTATCCTTGATTGAACCAAAGAACATTGCTGAAGCCCTGCAAGATGATGACTGGGTAACAACCATGCAAGAAGAGCTGAATCAATTTGAGAGAAGTAAAGTATGACACTTGGTACCCAGGCCACTAGACAGATCAGTAATTGGCACCAAATGGGTATTTAGGCACAAGCTCGATGAAGATGGAACTGTTACAAGAAATAAGGCTAGACTGGTTGTTCAAGGATACAACCAAGAAGAGGGAATTAACTATGATGAGTCCTTTGCTCCTATGACAAGATTGGAGGCAATCAAACTTCTTATAGCATTTACTGCACACATGGAAGTCACTCTTCATCAGATGGATGTAAAGAGTGCCTTTCTTAATAGATATTTGAAGGAAGATGTATTTGTAAAACAACCTCCTGGTTTTGAAAGTAAAGATTCACCTAATCATGTGTATAAACTTGACAAGGCTCTCCATGGTCTCAAGCAAGCGCCTAGAGCTTGGTACGAAAGATTGTCAAAATTCCTGCTGGAACATGGGTACAAACGAGGCAAGATAGACAGTACTTTGTTCCTAAAGGAGAAGGGAAAAGATCTTCTGATTGTACAAATATATGTTGATGATATCATATTTGGGGCAACTACTGAAAATCTTAGCAAGGAATTTGCTACATTAATGGGGAGTGAATTTGAAATGAGTATGATAACCTTCTTCTTAGTTTGCAGATCAAACAAACTCCACATGGCACAATGATACATCAATAGAAGTACGTGAAAGAACTCCTCAAGAAATGCAAAATGGAGGAGTCAAAGGAGATAGATACCCCAATAGCCACAACTACAAAATTGGATGTGGATGAACCTGGTTCATCCTTTGATCAGAAGACATACATAGGGATGATTGGGTCTTTAATATATCTTACTGCAAGTAGACCTGATATAGTGTTCAGTGTGGGACTATGTGCTAGGTTTCAAGCCAATCCAAAGGAGTCCCACCTCACTACAGTAAAAAGAATTTTAAGATATCTGAAGGGCACCGCTGATCTGTGCCTTTGGTATCCTAAAGTTAGTAATTTTGACATTGTAGGATATGCTGATGCTGATTATGCAGGTTTCCTGGTTGACAGGAAAAGTACTTCATGCATGGCTCACTTTTTGGGCTCCTGCCTTGTCTTTTCGGCCACCAAGAAATAAAATTCAGTAGCCTTTTCTACTGCTGAGGCTGAATATGTAGCTGCAGCCTCTTGCTGTTCCCAGTTGCTATGGATCAAGCAACAACTCCTGGACTTTGGTATAGATGTGGGATGCATTCTTATTTACTGTGATAACACTAGTGTAATCAGTATGACTAAGAACCCGGTTCATCACAAGAGAACCAAGCACATAGATGTTAGGCACCATTTCCTGAGGGATAAGTATGAAAAGAGAATGATCTCAATCGAATTCTGTGCTACTAATCATCAAATTGCTGATATATTTACCAAAGCATTGAGTAGGGAGAATTATGAGAGAAACATGCTTGAATTAGGGATGATTAAGATCACCTAATTGAAAAACCAGAATTGCAAAAAAAAAGGGTCTTTTCTTGGCTAGAAAATTTTAATTAGGTATGTAATCAGATTAATCATTGCTCAGTAATATGTCTTTATTGTCATACTCTTCTGCCATGTATTAATATGATTCCCTAGTCACTAATGATGTTTCTCTATCTTTGTGAATTGAGGCAAAATAAAGATTTTTAACAGGATGAACCTGGTTCATCCATGCTGGTTTACATGACTGACAAGGTACGTTCTCATCTCCATAGATGTATTAATTCAAGTACAATCATACATGAGCAGGACTCTATCCATTTATGGTTCAAATTCAATTCTCGTACTTACCCAAGTATTGAACCAGTTTCAAGAAGTCCCGTCTCAATTAATCAGCCTAATTTTAGGGGAAAAGTAACTGTCTAATCAATGTCAAATCACTGACAATTCTTAATCAATTAGGATTCTACTTGGTTAACACACTTCTGGTGAAATCTCCCCAGCCACAAGTTATAAATAGACCATCATTACTCATTGTTCATAAAACACCAGACGAACCTTGTTCAACTCACTCAACTCAAAATCCCTAATGCCTTTTATTTTCTTCTCTCTAACCAAATCAAAATTATGTCATCTCCTCCACCAGCTTCTTCTGACTCATCCCCAAATAGAGATTATGATGGGGGAAACTATGAATCTAATTCAAACTCTCCCTCAGTCTATAGTTCCGAGTCTCCAAATAGAGATTATGATGGGGGAAACTATGAATCTAATTCAAACTCTCCCTCAGTCTATAGTTCCGAGTCTCCTAAAAAATCATCATCCCCAGAACATTCTACAATCCCTGAACCCACACCAAACCCTACCCCAACCCCCAAAACCCGTTGTGTTAAGGTTCTTGCACGTAAGTCTGTGGCTTCTGGTTCAAGATCAAAATTCTTCGAAGAATTGTTACGTGCTGAGGAAGGCTCTAAACCAGAATCATTCAATGATTCATTTAAATCAGCCAATGAAGACGAAGCACCTGGTTCATCCAGTGGTGAGAAAGGTAATACTGAAGTTACCTATGGTTTAAATTCTGCTGAGAATCAATTTGTGTTGGTAGGGTCTGTGGTGGATGTGGAAGTGCCAAGAAAGCAAAGAAAATTTGGGAAAGAGAAAAATCTTGAGAACGAGGGTGAAGTAGATGTGAGGGGATCCAGGGAGGATGGTACCGCGCTTACAATTTGTGGCCCCATTCTTGAAAATCTTGAAAAAGATGTCATGGTTTTAGGAGGAACTACTGAAGTTGAGGAAGCTGCTGTTGGGTTGGAGAAGTTGATGAAGGAAATAGATGAACATATTTTTTCTGGGGAAAAACTTTGGCTGAAAGACTAAAGAAGCTGGGGGACTCATACAGCCCCATGAAGAGAAGGACTCCAAAGTCCATAAAGTCTAAAGCCTCAGTTCCTTCAAAGAAAAGGAAGACTACTGATTCTGTTGGTGTATCTGTTCCTAGGGTACGTGCGACGAGAAATACTGTACGAGTAGAGGAGGAGAAATTGGAAAAAGCTCTGCAAGAGATCAAAACAAAGAAGGCAGAGAAGGGCAAAGCAAATGTAGGGGAACCTGTTGTTTTTGACGACGAAGAGTGGTTGGACCTGGTCCAACAAGAAGAGAAGGTTGCTCCAGTGGTTACCAAGATTCCCAATACCAAAAAGGCTAAGACCTCTTCAAAGAAGTCAGCTACTGTGTCCATCACCACTGGGAGTACTGCTTCAAGGACAAGGTCTAAGATAAAGAAGGTGAAGAAAGTACAGATTATTGAGAGGGATGACGATCCAGAATGGAGTGGAGAGGAAGAGAAGGAGGTTGGAGAAGTGTCTACTGATAGAGTTGCCATGTTTGGCAAGAGAAAAATCTTGAAAGGGAAATTGTTGAAAGACTTGGAGGAGCCTGGAATGGCGTATTTATTGGATTTTCTGGCAGCGCAGGGCTGGAAGGACATGGTCCTTCGTATGGAAGGCAGGATGGTTAGAAATGAGGTTGTGGAGTTCATGGGGAATGACACAGTCATTGGAGGTAGGGTCACCTCATTGGTCAAGGGAGTTGAAGTCTCCTTTGATGCTTAAGAACTGGGAGTCATTCTAAACATTCCAGCTGAGGGTTATGAAGACTACACGAGGCAGAGATGGCCGTGTTTAGATGGACTAGCCTCAACTCTTAATATCACCAGATTCTTCTGCGACAATGAGAAAGAGATTCAACCTAGGGCTGTGTACAAGAGTGAGATGAAACCTGAGCATAAGCTGTTCTTTGAATTTGTGATCAAGTTCCCGCTGCCCAGACAAGAACGTAGACACACTGCTAACTACATGGATTTAACCCTTATGGAGTGTGTGTACAGAGGCAAGCAGATTAATTGGCCAGCTTTTATCATCCAGCTCTTGGACAGAGTGGTGAATGGCACCAAAGCGCATGCGATCCCTTATGGCTTTATTTTGACTGCCGTTCTTGCTCATTTTGGAGTTCCTACAAAGAAGGCTGAGATGGCTACTGCTAAGGATTTCTTTGGGAAGGACACTCTGCTATCTTGTGATTATACTGTCAATGCTCCGACAGATGAACCTGGTTCATCTCGGAAGCTACCAATCAACATCAAGGTCCGTACTCTGGTGCAAGAAAGCGAGTTAAAGGATATGGAGATCCTTCGATTGAGGTCTCGCTTAATTGAGGTGGAAGCTGAGGGTGATTCTCTCAAAGCTGAGTTAGCAAAGGAGAAGGAGAAAAATGAAGGTGTTTCACATCAAATGCTGTACCTTCTACAAACCAAGAACCCAGCCTCATCTGCACCCTCCCAGCCTTAGGAATGTCTAGTGCTACCCCCTCCAAACCTATCAAGTGTCCAGTTCGGGATAGTGTCTAGTTTTTGTTTCAGTTTTTATTCTGTTTTTCTCATGTTTTGGCTGTCTTTGATTTTAATCTGTTTTGGTGCTGATCATCCCTGTGAATCAATGAAAGCTTGCTGTTTTGAAAAATGTCTCAGTTTCTTATTTAGCTTACATTATTAGTTTCTTGTGATGATTAATCATGTTTGCACCTGCAGTTTCCAAAATTGGCCATGAGTAAGAATTAAAAACTGGTAAGTATCATTTTGCAACTTTTTGATGATGCAAAAAGGGGGAAGATGTCTTGTGATTTTCAAAAAATGATATTTATAACCTAATGAACCTGGTTCTCATTGATTATTGCTTAAAAATATACAAAAGTGCTTGAAGTGTATACAAGATAAAAGCACAGAGTTTGTCATCATCAAAAATGGGAATTTGTTGGCCCATGTCAATGAATGAGTTTTGAAGATTGACAATTGTTGACAAGATGAACCATGTCCATCAAATCATACACACCTGAACGGAGAAGTTGGCACACGAATCGTACAAGCATAGGAGATATCAGTGATTGCTGAGTATCAAAGAACTAAGAGGATGTCTCCTAATACGAAAAGATTGCAAACTGATGTAGATGAAAGAAGTTGAATTCAGCAAGGACAGAAACAAAGGAAAGAAGTTGAGTTTGATAAGAAATTGTTCTCCCAGGTAGAATCAGTCCAGAACTCAACAATTGACTTTATAAATACTCAAAGTATTACTGATGAAAAAAAAAAGACACAAAAAGGACGCACAAAGAATAAATTGAATCAAGTTCTGTAAGCAAAATTCCCAGGTTATCTGCAAGCAGAAGTATTGTGCAAAGACTACAGTTCAACTAGAAGAAACAGTTCCATTCGTTTATCATTGAGTCTAGTTGGGTGTAATAGGAGTTTTAACATTGTATCTTTTCAGCTTTCTTAGAAGCAAATTGCAATAGGTACACACTGTTCAAGTTAGAGTTAGCTTGACGTCTGTAGAAGTTAGCTAGAGGCTAGTTGATACAAAGAGGATTAGAGTTATTCCTAAGATTACAAAAGAGTTTATTTTGTAAGTCCGTTTTGGCTCAGAGTTTTTAGTGAAGTGTTTGAGCAAATCCTACTAAGGAGTAGGTCGTGGTTTTTTTCACCTTTTGAGCCAGGTGTTTTTCCACGTAAAAATATCTGTATATTTACTTTACTGCTTTATTATTCCGCAAATAGTAGTAAGTAGTACACCTAGAAGAACCAAGTTCTTCTTATTAGACAGCACTCGAAAATTGGGTACTGCACAATTAACTTATAATATTGTGTAGTATTGACGTCTAAAACATCAATAAGAAATAAAATCTATACTACTTCATTATTGAATGTGATGAAAAGTCAGGGAAGGTGTATCCGGAGTGAATGTAGACTAGGGGGTGGATACCCTATGTCCAGAAGTAAAATCAACTAGGGAGTGGAGCCCTTATGTTGAAAAGATCGACAGGTTATGCTTTCGTCAAAAAAAGTATCACCAGGTTATGCCGGCGTCAGGAGAAGATCAACAGGTTATGCCGTTGATAGGGAAAGATCACCAGGTTATGCTGGTGTCGGGAAAAGACCAACAGGTTATGCTGTTGTCAGGAAAGAATCACCAGGTTATGCTGGCGTCGGAAAAGATCAACAGGTTATGCTGTTGTTAGGAAAGGATCACCAGGTTATGCTGGCGTATGAGGAAGGATCAACAGGTTATGTTGTTGTCAGGAAAAGATCACCAGGTTATGCTGGCGTTGGGAGAAGATCAACGGGTTATGCTGTTGTTAGGAAAGGATCACCAGGTTATGTTAGTGTTTGGAACAGGTTATGTTGTTGCCAGGAAAAGATCACCAGGTTATGCTGTCGTCTGGGAAGGATCAACAGGTTATGCTGTTGCCAAGAAAAGATCACCAGGTTATGCTGGTGTCTGGAATAGGTTATGCTGTTTCTAGGAAAAGATCACCAGGTTATGCTGGTGTCTGGAGCAGGTTAAGCTGTTGCTAGGAAAAGAGATCACCAGGTTATGCTGGTGTCTGCTAGGGAGTGAGACTCTATGTTGGAAGAATCATCGGGTTATGCCGACATTAACTAGGGATTGAGATATCCTAGGTTGAAAAAGTCATCGGGTTATGCCGGCATCAACTAAGGAGTGGGATCCTAAGTTGGGAAAATTCATCGGTTATGCCGACATCAACTAAGGAGTGGGATCCTAAGTTGGAAAAGTCATCAGGTTATGCCGAATTCAACTAAATAGTGGGATCCTAAGTTGGAAAAGATCAATGGGGTTATGCCGGCATCAACTAAGAAGTGGGATCCTAAGTTGGAAAAGGTGTAGCTAGGGATTGGAGGCCCTATACTACTTTGGGTTTGAATCATTTTCGACATCATTTCTTCTTTTTATTTTCAACTATTGTTAGAGAATGAGTAATTGCGGGAAATAATTTTAGAGGAAACTTTCCTTTTTGGAGTTGTCGCTGCAGATCCCCTTCTAGCTCTTGCACAATTTCTTTGGTTGCACCTGCTTCTTGCAAGGTTGCTTTCTAGTTGAACCTGTTTCCCATTTTTCAAACAAAGAACAATTTATCAGTTTGAAACGGTGGTTGGTTTTGCGGCCTTGATTATTTCAATTGCATGATCTCAGCTTTCCCTCTTGACAAAGATCTCAACAGCTTGCTTGCTTGCTGGGGATTGGTTTCATCTCTAACCCCGAGATCTTGGCTTTTCCAGATTTTGCCATGGCGATCGGTCGTGTGGCCCCCAGTATTTTTGACTTTATTTTGCCTTTGTAAGTCTTTCAGTTTTGTTTTTCCTCTGAACTTTCGGAGCATTGGTGAGGTTTTGGATCCTCGAACTTTGATGTAACGGCTAGTCGCGTGGGACTTGACCTTTACAATTTTATTTCGCCTTTATCGGCCTTCCATTTTTAGCTTTTCTCCCAGTTTTGATTTCAGATTAGTTGAGGATCTTGGTTTTTTAAAACCTTGATGAGGTGGTTAGTTACAGGGAACTTAACCTTTTCAACTTCACTTGCCTTCATGGGCACTTTAATTTGGGTTTTCTCCTTCCAAGAGTTTTGAGTTTGAAGCATCGGCCCCTATGGCTAGTCGAGATTGACTTGATGCCCCTGACGAGGCTGAGTGCCTTTTGCATATTAGCCCGTGTCAAATGAGAGTCCTGTAAATCAGTTTTGCTATCCTTTCTTTGTCTTACTTTAGGAATAGAGTTATACCAAAAGGAATTGAAAGAAAATAAACAAAGGAACAAGGAAAAATGACTTTAGACAAGAAATATCCCTTTCAGGAAAGGAAAAGAAGGACTTATATGGATTGTATGCGGCCTTCAATGAACATGACATGCCTCTTGGACTGGATGTCCGATCTATGTCAACCGTCTAACTCTCAGAAATTCATCACGACTATTACCCCGAGATTGAGAAACCTTGCCCCGGACTGTGGTCCATGTCAGTGACCCATTATCCTTTTCGATCAGTGGTGCCCTTTGCGGGTTTTCACCGACTAACCTCTCTCATTTCTATTCTCACCAACTCCTTGTAGTGCTCTTTGCGAGTTTTTACTAACGAGACTCTCTCATTTTTAATTTCTCTGCTTACCGTCGCCTCATGGTGCCCGTGTGAGTTTTCACCAATAAGACTCTCTCATTTTATTTCTCTCATTTGTTTGCAGCAAATCCAAGTAACTGTATCCTCCAATTTTGGACATTTTAAACAATTGATCGGAAGGACGTGAACATGATTTGGGGTAAAAATAATTTGAACTGAATTACAACTTTGGAACCTTTTAGGAAAAATCATCGCTGAACTATTATCATATCTGCCCCAGTTTAAACTTTTGGGGGAATGTGGAATGTGACTGAACACCAGGGAGAGGCTGCCTACATATCCTTTCAAAATCAAGTCGAACGTAGTTCATGGAAACATTTTTGTTTTTTCTGTTTTTGATTTTTCTTTTTATTTTTTTTGATGATTTTGGTTCCAAGGAGGGTGATGAAAGAAGAATAAACGGCTCAAAAGGGTTTACAAAGGTTGATAGTGTTTGGGGTAGCGAGAATGAAAGCCTTCGTCATTTCAATCGGATAGCGTCAAAACCGCGAAAAGGTCAAACATAATACCTTTTGACTGCATCTGTATTGACAGATGTTTCAGGGTCATTTCCTTCGATCTCTCCTAAGTACAATGCCCCTTTTGGTAGTAGTTTCCTTATAATATATGGACCTTTTTAATTTGGGGCGAATTTTCTTTTCGCCTCTTCATGATGTGGGAGGATACGTCTTAGGACGAGTTGCCCTACTTCAAAGTCCCGAGGCCGCACTTTATTTTATAGGCGCGGGCCATTCTTTGTTGGTACAACTGCCCGTGACAAACTGCGGCCATTCTTTTCTCATCAATCATGGTTAATTGTTCCAGTGGGGTTTTGACCCATTCATCATCCTCAATTTCAGCTTCAACAATGATCCGAAGAGAGGGAATTTCGACTTCTGCAGGTATTACGGCTTCAGTGCCGTAAACCAATAGATAAGGCATAGCCCCAACTGATGTGCGCACGGTCGTATGATATCCTAATAATGCAAAAGGCAACTTCTCGTGCCATTGCCTAGAACTTTGAATCATTTTTCTGAGGATTTTCTTGATGTTTTTATTTGCTGCTTCAACGACACCATTGGCTTTGGGCCGGTAAGGGGTGGAATTACGGTGTGTGATTTGAAACTGTTCACATACCTCCCTCATCAAGTGACTGTTGAGATTCGCAACATTGTCAGTGATGATAGTTTTTGGAATACCAAAACGACAGGTAATGTTGGAATGCACGAAGTCCACCACTGTTTTCTTACTGACAGCTTTGAAAGTGACTGCTTCGACCCATTTTGTGAAATAGTCGATAGCAACCAAGATAAATCTGTGTCCGTTTGAAGCTTTCGACTCGATTGGCCCAATGACATCCATTCCCCAGGAGAAGAACGGCCAAGGTGCTGACATGGGATGTTACTCTGAGGGTGGTGCATTAATTAGGTCGCCATGTATTTAACACTGATGGCACTTTTGGACAAAACTGAAACAATCCTTTTCCATGGTCATCCAGTAATATCCTGCCCGCAAGATTTTCTTTGCGAGGACGTGCCCGTTCATATGGGGACCGCATACTCCTGAATGCACTTCATTTATAATCTTTTGAGATTCTTTGTCTTCCACGCACCTTAACAGATTCAGATTCAGAGTTCTTTTATACAACACTTCTCCGCTTAAGAAGAAACTGCTGGCGAGCCTTCTAATGGTTCTCTTTTGGTCTCTATTGGCCTGCTCCAGGTATTCTTTTGTTTTCAAGAAACTTTTGATATCATGGTACCATGGTTGGACATCATGTCCTACCTCAACCGTGTTACAATAACCATGTCTTTCTCAGATTTGAATCTCCAATGGGTCAATATTGACATTGCCCGGATATGGCAGCATTACAGCCAAGGTAGCTAATGCATCAGCTAACTCATTGTGGAATCGAGGAATATACCTGAATTCAACGGATTTGAATTGTTTGCTAAGATATTCCACATGTTGTCTATATAGAAGAAGCTTGACATCTCGAGTTTCCCGTTCGCGTTGTGCTTGTTTAATGATCAAGTCAGAGTCCCCCATGATTGAAAACTCCTCTACATCCATATTAATTGCCATGTTCATGCCCATTATGCAAGCTTCGTATTCAGTAGTGTTGTTTGTACAAAAGAACCGAAGACGGGCGGTGGCTGGATAATGCTGTCTCGTGGGAGAAATCAAGATTGCCCCAATCCCAACAACTTTTGCATTTACTGCTCCATCAAAGAACATTTTCCAAGTGTTAGTGTCTTCTGGGATTACTTCAACTGAATTTACTTCCTCATCCGGGAAGTAAGTGTTTAAAGGTTGGTATTCATCATCAACCGGGTTTTCAGCCAGATGATCGGCCAAGGCTTGGGCATTCATGGCCGTGCGGGTGACATAAACAATGTCGAACTCTGTGAGAAGGATTTGCCACTTTGCTAGCCTTCCCGTGGGCATCGATTTTTTGGAATATGTATTTTAGAGGGTCCAACCGAGTTATGAGATATGTGGTATAGGATAGAAAATAATGTCCGAGCTTCTGAGTGACCCAAGTTAACACACAACAAGTTCTCTCCAGCAGAGTGCATTTGGCTTCATACCTAGTAAATTTCTTGCTCAGATAATAGATGGCTTGCTCCTTCTTCCCGGTTGCATCTTGTTGCCCGAGGACACAGCCAAAAGAGTTCTCCAAGACAGTTAAGTACAAGAACAAAAGGTCTCCCGGGCTCAGGTGGGACCAACACTGGCGAATTTGACAAATATTCTTTGATTTTGTCAAATGCTTCTTGGCATTCGTCTGTCCATTTAATCGCCGCATCTTTCTTTAGCAGCTTAAATATGGGCTCACAGGTGGTTGTAAGTTGTGCAATGAACCGGCTAATGTAGTTTAATCTTCCCAGTAAGCTCATGACTTCTTTCTTGGTTTTCAGAGGTGGCAGATCTCGGATAGACTTTATCTTTGTTGGATCTAACTCAATGCCCCTTCAGCTGACTATAAACCCCAAGAGATTCCCAGATGGGACCCCAAATGCACATTTAGCAGGGTTCAATATCAAGTCATATTTGTGCAGCCGCTCAAAGAATTTTCTCAAATCTTGGACATGGCCTTCTTAGGTCCTAGACTTAATAATTACATCATCAACATACACCTCGATTTATTGGTGCATCATGTCATGGAAGATAGAAGTCATAGCTCTCATGTAAGTTGCCCCGGCGTTTTTCAAACCGAATGACATGACCCTGTAACAATAGGTTCCCCATGATGTGGTGAAAGTTGTCTTTTCAGCGTCTTCTTCATCCATCAGGACTTGATGATACCCAGCATAGCAATCCACAAAAGACTGTACCTCATGTTTGGCACAATTATCGACAAGGATGTGGATGTTTGGTAACGGGAAGTTGTCCTTGGGACTCGCTTTGTACAAATCCCTGTAATCAACACATATTCAGATATGTTGGCTAGCCATGTAGTGTATCTGAATACTCGGATTACACCAACTTTTAATTGTTTGGTATTCTCTTCTTTAATTTTGTCGCTGATGTCTGTTTTGAATTTTCTTTGCTTTTGTTGGACAGGAGGATAATCGGGATGAGTTGGCAATTTGTGTACCACTAAATCGACACTTAGTCCTGGCATATCATCGTAAGACCATGCAAACACATTTTTAAATTCGAACAAGAGTTGGATCAATGCATCTCTAGTTCTTCCTTCTGTGTGAATGCTTATCATGGTCTCCCTGACCTCTTCCCAATTGCCCAAGTTGATTGGCTCGGTTTCATTTAGGTTCGTCTTAGGCTTGTTCTCAAATTGTTCCAATTCTCGATTTAGTTCTCTAAAAGCCTCATCTTCATCATATTCGATCTCTTGATTCATTATTTCACAATTAGATGGCGTTTTAGGATCTAGGCGTGAAGTCCGCAAGCATGTCATGTTATTTAAAGACACATTATTAGGACTGAAAAATAAGAAAAATAACAAAATCAGAAAGGATAACACAAGAAGATCCATAGACGATGAAATATTGATTTCATTTCATTGAATTTGAAGATAGCAGGGTTTTACATAGGAATTTAAAAGACAATAAAATTAAAAACACTCGAGTTACACCCTAAAATAACTCGAAGTGTAGAAAGGATGGAAAAACATGAACTATCGAGATTCCCGCCTGACTGGGAAGGGAGTAGCTCTCCAATTTTGCAATTTGGCATTTGGTCCCATGTATTGCACCTCAGCGGTGCTCGAGCCTTCACCCTGCTGAACCATGTGGACTTCATAGAGAATTTGCCTCACTACTTCATAGATATCCTCAATTTCCTCGCGTGTAAAGGCCTCTTCTTCCTCTTCTATGTACTTTGGCTTAAAAAATGATTTGGGCGAGGTGCGAAATTGGCTGAGGCAAAACCCACCCATCTTTCTTGCGTTTATCAACCCATTTTGTGTCGGCATCGGTAGTTTGAAAATCTATGCCAAAGAATTTCTTGTTGCCAGGCAAAGTAACAGGTTCTGTGATGCCCTGCAAAGGTGCCCTAAGCCCTTTCCCGGGCTTGTATCCATGTTTGATCATTTCGTCGACGACCATGACTGATGCGCTCGACAAACAAGGTTGAGGGCATGGAGTTCCTTCCTCGCACTGGTCAGCAAGCACAATTTCAAAAGCCTGGTAAACAATGTGTTCCCTTCCCTCTCTTGCCTCAAGAAAGGGGACTGACGGGTCCCTGTAGATTGACTTTTCATCTTCTCCATGGACAACTATATCTTGGTTCTCATATTCGAACTTGACCATTTGATGGAGGGTAGAGGGTACGACTCCCGCAGAATGGATCCAGGGCCTTCCTAGTAGAAAGTTATAGGAAGTGTCCATGTCCAGAACTTGGAACGTTATTTCGAAATCCACAGGACCAATGGTTAGGATTAAATCAATTTCTCATGTAGTATCCCTTTTGACGCCGTCGAAATCTTGGACACAAACATTATTCGGCCTGATCCTTTCAGTCCTAATTTCCATTCTTTGCAATGTTTACAGAGGGAAAATATCTACCCCGGATCCATCGCCATGACCCTTTTCACATAATACCCCTCACACTTGACTGTTAAGTGCAAAGCCTTCTTATGGGCAGCTCCTTCGGAGGTAAGTCATTTTGGCTAAAAGAGATTTTGTTGACTTCGAAGAACCGCTCTGCCATTCTTTCCAGCTGTTCAACCGTAGTCTTGATTGGAACATATGCCTCATTTAGCGTCTTTATAAGTACCTTTTGGTACTCGCTTGAGCTCAACAACAGAGACAAGAGTGAAACTTGGGCAGGAACCTTTCTGAGTTCATTAATCACAACATACTCCGGTGTTTTCATTTTTTGGAAGAATTCCTCGGCTTCTTCGGTAGTAACAGGCTGTTTGAGGGGGAAACGTTTCTGTTTGGCTTTGTTCAACTCTTCTGGGTCATGATACTTCCCAGATGGGTTTTTTTCATTCATTTACCCTCTGACTTCCTTCTCTTTATAGGTGACCAACGTCTAATTGTAGTTCCAAGGTATGACAGTAGTATCTTTTATTGGAATTTGTGGCCTGCGACTGATGATCAAAGGCTCATCCAGTTTTGGTGAGATGACTGCCCTTTTTCCACATACGTCCCCTTTGGTACATACATTCTTGGAAAAAGCTCCAACCTCTTTGGAGGTCTCAACATGAGCTGCCTAATTCTGGGAGCTCTTGGGACGTAGAGGACGACTTCTTTGGTTGGTGTTACCTCTCTCTCTACTTCCTTATCCTTTTCTTCATTCTGGGTGGTAGGCTTTGTTTTATTTTCATCCCCGACCGATTTTTTCGCCGTCTTAGGTTTCTTTTCTGTATCATCAATGGCAATAATGACTTTCAAAGCAGGGTCAAACTCTTTATATTTACAAATCATACCGATGACGGGTCCGTTGTTGTTGGCTGGTAGTGGGTTATTGTTACATTGGGGACTTTCTCATCCCTCAGCACTACCTTCTTTTGTTCAATTAGGTTTTCAACTGCTCTTTTGAGAGTCCAGCAATCCTCGATGTCATGCCCTTCTGCCCCAGAATGATATGCACACCTGGTCCCTGGCCTGTATGATGGAGATTCTGGATTCTTCCTGTTTGGAGGTACAGGCTGTAACAGGCCCATTTGAACCAATTTGGAAAAAGGCTAGAATATGACTCACCGATGGGTGTGAAGTTAGTTTTTTTGGGTGGTTCACGAGGACGGTTATTGTAGTAGTTATTCTGAGGAGGAAATGGATTATATGGGGCTTGGTGAGGAGGGTTATTTCTGGGAAGTGGAGCTCTATTCTGATTGTATTGTTGTTGTGGCCGGGTGTACGGCTGAGCATTCATCACTGCATATGGATGAGGAGAAATAGAATAGGCTACATCTTGATGAGGATAATAATGGTGGGGGCCCTGGGAGATGGGCCTGAATAATTCTGGAATCGTCGAGGACTTTTTAAGCTCGAAGCCATCATGGCCCCCTCTTCTTTCTTTTTCCTGCTTGATAAGCCTCCCGAGACGCTCTGAATGGCTTGGGAGGTGGTTCTTAGATCATATTTTCAAGCCATTTTCTACCATTTCACCAATTTTGATGGCCTCCGCGAACGATTTGCCCATGGCAGACATCATATTTGAAAAATAATCGGCCTCTTGGGCCTGCAGGAAAACACTGAACATTTCGGTTTCATCCATAGGGGGTTTTACCCTGGAAGCCTGTTCACGCCATTTGATGGCGTATTCTCGAAAGCTTTCAGAGACTTTATTTTTGAGGTTGGATAGAGAATTCCTGTCCGGAGCTATGTCCATATTGTATTGGAACTATCTCATGAAATCTCGGGCTAGATCATCCCGTATGCGCCATTGGGAAATGTCTTGATCTATGTACCAATCAGAGGCAATTCCAGCAAGGCTCTCCCCAAAGTAGTCCATTAATAACTCTTCTTTCCCGCTGCCCCTCTCAGTTGATTGCAGTATCGTTTCAAGTGGGTGATCGGGTCTCCGTGTCCGTCATACTTTTCAAACTTTGGTGTCTTAAAACCTGCAGGCAGGTGCACATGAGGGAACATGCACAGATCAGCGTAAGGCACACTTTTTTGGCCACTGAGGCCCTGTATATTTTTTAAGCTTTGCTCGAGACTTTTCATTTTCCGCGTAATGTCCTCTTGTTAAGGATTTCTCAAGATTCTTTCCTGCTCCATAGGAGATTCAGAATGCGGATGTTGAGGATAAGAGTTCAGGGTGATCCGGGCAGTATCCAGTTGGAACTGGGGAGCTCAAAAAGTGAAGGTCGACGACTCAAAGCTTTGCTGAGGCAATGTAGGTTGCGCCATATCGGCAGCTGGTGGTGCAGTGAACACAACAGATGGCATTCCCGAAGATGGTGCCTGGGGGCGAACCTCAGAAGGCATTCCGGTAAATTTGTTGTCATAGTGGGGAATCCGAATGGTGTGAACGGATTGGGTGGTGAAATTGGAACATTAGTAGTTCCTGCTATCCTTGGGATCAACTCGGGAAATCCAGGGATATAACTAGGTGGCTCCCTGCCATTAGACCAAGCATCCCACATCTCCAACATGTGGCATCTCAGTATGCGGTTTTCCTCAGCAGTGGTTGATTCTGATTGTTGGATAACTGATGCGAGGCTATCCTCGGGTTCGACAACAGTCAGATGAATTTCAGAGGTCATTGCAATGCTCCCTTTTGACCTTGTGAAATAATGGTGTGGCACCAGAATACCACCGCAAAACCAACCACCTTAAAAATAAGATCCTGAGCTCATGATAGACAACAAACGGGTTAGTTTGAGATATTAACATATAGGGAATCACACGTTGGGGGATGCGATTCACCTAAACAACCAAACATTTTCTAAGATGTTTTACGACAACTGTGTGTTTCATTCTGGATTTAATGTTTCACTCTTTTCTTTATTGATTATTTTCTTTTAGGGTTATGATCGAATCCTATGTGGATTACCTACGTATCATGACGCCGCATGAATCAGACCATCACGTAGTTCAAGGAATAAATATAGAGTAACAATGTGCAATTTTTATTTCATTACTAAAGATAACTCTTTTTGTTTTTCATTACAAGTAATTTAAAGTACTGACAACCATAAAAAGAAACAATACAGACTCCAAACAAACAACAAGACAACTTAAACTTCTAGAAAGCAATAAAATACAGACTCGAAAACTAAAACATCAAAAGTAAAGGAGGGCTTCTGTTGGTCTTCTCGGGGCCTGTAGTGCATTGGCTAGTATTTGTGCAAGCCTGTGTGCAAGGTCTCCCTGAAGCCGGTCCAAATCATCCATCATCTGGTGGACGAAAGTCATCATAGAGGCAAAAAACATGGAGGTAGTCATGATTTCGCATTCGTGACATTTCGCCACGACATAGTCGGCTATTTCTTTGATCCTGGTTCTGATGACCCCTTTCTCCTGAAGTAGGCGCCCGATTTGTTGTGCCCGGGCTTCTAACACTTGGGTATTTGTGTTTTTCTGGTCTTATAGCTGTTGCATGGTTCCTTCCAATTGGCAGATTCGTGCATAACACTGCTCCCTTTCTGTTTTAAAGTCTTTAGTTTGTTGGACCATTTCATTCCCCATGGCAAACAATTTTTCCTTCAGGATTGCCATTTCTTTGCTATACTTCTTCCTCAAATGATGGGCCTGTTCTTTTTCTCCCTTGGCTAACTTGGTTTGGGCATCTAGCAGGCCTTTTTCAGCTTTAGTCAAATCAAACGCATACTCATGAACCTTCATCCTTAGGTTGCTGATGATCTTTTCATCCCTTTCACTTCTCATAGGTGTTTCAGTAGCTATTTTTAAACTCCGGAGTTGCACACGGAGCGCCTCATTCTCTCGGGTTAACTGTCTTTTTTTGCCTTCAACTACGTGTGCTTGTAACTCATTGTCGAATTCAAAGTTCCTTAATTTTTCTTTCAAAGTGTGGATAGTGGCCTGATATTCTTTTTCTTTCTGTCCCCAAGCTAACCTTTTTTGAGTTTTATCATCGTAAGCTTGAACATGAGGCCTTTTGGAAAGCCTTTCCGGCTCAGGTTCTGTTTCTTCATCAATGCCATTTCTCCTTTCAAACCATGCTGCATAACTCGGATCTACTTCGCCTTTGGAAAGATCAGGCACTTGAGTATATTCTTTCAAATACCGACACCCATTCCAATTTTGTTGAACCAAGGCTTCAGGTAATGGAGCTTCAGGGTGCAATTCAATAATCTGGGTATTCAAGTCTTCATCCTCAGGTACTATTTGATACCGACCCAACATTCTCAGGACCCTTTGGGGTGCATAGGGTTGGATACTTTTCAGGCCCATTAACAACAAATGATTTCTTATAGCCGACATGTGTATAACCTCTATGACAGGAAGCCATCCCAGAGTCCACTCTATCTGATTTGCCCGTAAAGTTCTCAGATGGTCGATCCAAGCTTCAACTCCTTTCGGGGAATTGTAATCTTTTACTCTTTCTTCATAGCTTTCGACGAAATTGGTTTTGTCAGGACCATAGTTCATGAATTTCGGGTGATGACGAAGGTGTTCGATTAGCCACATTTGGAGAATAATGTTGCAACCTTCGAAGAATGTTTCCCACGACTTGCACTGTGTTAAATCTCGGTAAATATCAGACAGTATGATCCTTTTTATCAGTCAAAACTTGGGCAATTCTAGCCACACGAACATCAATGGTCCCTTTTGCATTTGGAAAGACCATTACACCCAGGAATGCAACTGTGAAGGCTATTCGGCGGTGCATTCTCTAGGTATCCTTGTCTTGTTTGTTGTTTAGACCCTTTTCATGTGTTTCGAACCCGTCTGGAAAGCCATATCTAGAGTACGAGAAATAAAACGAGCAACAACCATCAACCACTCGGGTCTTTCTGAGTTGTTTGCTGATGGATAGGAAATCAAAGAAACGACGCACTGACATGGGCCTTGGGAAGATGAGTTGTTGGTTCCTTAAATTCCGACCAAAACCCGTATACCCTGCTATTTCTTCTAGGGTAGGAGTGAGCTCGAAATCTGAGAAACAGAATACATTATGAACCGGGTCCCAGAAAGTTACTAAAGTTTTGATCAAGTCATCTCTTGGTTTAACCTTCATGATGTCAATGAGAGCCCCCAATTGCTCAACTACCCATTATTTACCATTTTTGTCTAGATCATTCCGCCACATTCAGTGTTGTAGGGGAGTTTCCTCTACGATATTCAGTTGCAGATTCTGGACAATACTCATATTTCACCTGTGAATGGGTAGGGTTAAGATTGCTTCTAATTTTGAAAGGAAAAGACCAACAAATTATTTTTACAAAGACCAATTTTAATTTTCAAAAGACACCTCTCCTAAAAAGTGGCT
Organism: Nicotiana paniculata; assembly: GCA_005239505.1. Lineage (NCBI taxonomy): Eukaryota > Viridiplantae > Streptophyta > Magnoliopsida > Solanales > Solanaceae > Nicotiana > Nicotiana paniculata. The sequence goes on along the minus strand of ML358956.1, from coordinate 11,003 downwards.
ATTTGCGCAACATTGACCAAAACGGTCATTTTTGCAAAAGTGGCCCCTTCTTACTTTTGAATAAAGTTTTGAGGCCGAGGCAGGGTACTTTTTCTAGGAAAAGTAAAAGATAAGTCCGTTATTTAACGAAAATAGCCCTTCGACAATGTAAAGTATTCTAAGGCTATTTTGGGAAGAACGGTACAAGACTTAACCGAAGATAGGTCGGTTTTAATTTGACTAATAAACTTATTTTTGTTTATTTTTGAAAAGTGGGGTCAACACCGATAAGGTTTGCCTACGTATCTCACGTCCGATGAGACCACGTAGTTCGGTCAGTTTTGACACAACTTGAAAAATATGATGTTGACTTATTTTGAAATTCTTTTTCTCCTCTTTTATTTTTATTTTATTTTTTTTGAAAAATTTTGACAGAGTTTCGAGGTATTTTTTAAATATCAGGGTTTTCGAAACTGTTAAATGTTCTATCCTCCCTCACTCTTGATTTTTCTGTTATTTTCTTTTTAGCCGGTCAACAAACAAGCCGAAACAAATAATGTACACATAGCAGGTAAGATGCATCAGGATGGTCTTTTTGTTTTCGGGTACACCTGTCCTAGACGGACCCAACCCCTGTGTTGACTCCCCTAAGTAAAAAATGCACATGATGCAAATAAGCGTTCCTACTAGGGATCCGACATGAGGTTTTGTCATTCTAGGTTTAAACCTGGGGCTTTGTTCTAGATCTGGCTTACCCGAGCGGACAACTCGAGCCGAAGTGGGAGCGACGTACCAGTAGCACGAAAGGATATCCGGCCTAGTGGATGATCCATCACCGTTCTTACTTGGTATGACCTCTAACAGAAAGGCGGGCCACGCGAACATGTGCACCAATTTTTAGAAGACTTAGGAGGGATGCGTAAGAAGACATTTTAAATACAGTTCAAATAAATATCAAAGCGGTAAAAGCATATTAGGCATAAAAGGATAGTAATATCAACAATTTAACAAACAGTAAAATCATATTAAATCTCGAATTCTAGAACCTTGAACCAGAGATTCTGGGTTCTAGTGTCCAGCAGAGTCGCCAGAGCTGTCACACTTCCTTTTTCCCAATAAAGGGTGGGCTAAGGGAGTTTTTCCAATTTAAGTTACATAATCGAATTTGGAATTATTTAATTTCAGAGTCGCCACCCGAATTTTTTACGGTGTTTCGAGACACTATTTATTTATTTTTTAATATCCCAAATCGAGGAAATTTTTTGACTCTGTTAAAAGTTTCCGAACCAGAAGATCAGTTAAGGAATTCTGTTAACCTGGGAGAAGGTGTTAGGCACTCCCGAATTTCGTGGTTCTAGCACGGTCGCTTAATGATTTATACTTGGCCTAGATTGTTTAATTACTGAGTTTACCTATGTGCATTTTTATATTTTTACCGCTTCTAATTATTCAAATGTTTTTGTATTTAAAGAATTAGTTTTTACGTATGCATATACCCGCTTGAATTGATGCGTCAAAAATCATGTCACGCGGACGTGTACATAATTTATGACACTTGATTCATTTAGAAAAATAGGCATAGTCGCGCAAGCGCGTATTTTAGTTTAAAAATCGAGATCACGTCACGCAAACATGTACGCAATCACGGTAGTTGTGAGCATGTAATATTTAACCTACTATATATTTCTACAAAGTTCAATAAATTAATTAGTGTTATAAACCTTTGTTGAATTTCAAAGTCTGTGTGCGGATTATTTGCATTGCATAAATCATAATTTGTCTTTTAAGATTCATAAATGATTTAAAATTGCATGATTCAGTGCATAACTTCAATCATTTTATTGGAAAATTACGGAAAATTATTCTTCAAATAATTACAAATGTTAACTAGAAATTTCACCTTTTAATTTACTCACTAATTAAAAGTTAAACTAGAGTTAGAGCTAATTAATATATTATTTGTAATTGATTGAAATAAATAACAACAAAAATGTTGATTATTTGACACAATGTAGATTTAATGATTAATTTATTCATTTTTTCTAACAAAATTGTGAAATTTATTCCTTAAATGACATGAGTATTAAATTAAATGGTATTACTCTTAATTAATTTATAATTAGACAAAGACTAAGTTAGAATTAATTACTACTTTTTTTTGTTGAGTTTTGATTTAATTCAAATGAATTAATTTGTTTAGATTAGCTAAGAAGGGGAGTAAAATCGGACCTGGGCCAAAATTACCCAGGCCCAAACCCCTTCTCTATACACAAACACACCCAGCCTAAGACCTTACCCGGCCTGCCCAGCCCCAGCACCCAAAACGACCCCGTTTTGTACCCTCCAATCCTAGCCATTGGATCGATCTGATCCAACGGCTCCCAAACTCCCCCCTCTAAACTATATATATGTTCCTAAACCCCCTACCCCTCAGAACTCAAAGTCTAACACCCTCCCCCATCCCCTCCGTCTCTCTCTCTTCTGTATAACCAAACCCTAGCCGCCCTAGGATTCCCACCTTGCTCCGCCCACCGGAAATCGCCTACCGGTGGCGGACGACCTTCAAACAACCCCAAACTTTCACCCTACAACCCTATCTTCATCCCCAATCACCCCCTACCATCGATTTCATCATAAACCCGCTCAAATCCCTCAAATTTCAGATCTAAAAATCTAAAACCTTAGAAATCCCACTCCGGCCGATTTAGAGATAACCATTGGCTCGGACCTCCATGAGTCAATTGATCTTGACTAGAGCAATTGATTCATGAGGGTTTGACTCCTTTTCAAACCCTGCCGGAGTCCGGCCAAGGTCCAGCGACCCCCAAGTTTTCCGGCCAAAGCTTTTTCTAGAAAAAGAACTAGGTATTTCCTTTTTCTTTTGTCTGTTCCTAGGGTTTTACTGTAAAAAGAAATCATGACCAAATTAATAGGTTTAATTACTGTTTCCATTGTTCCTTCTTAGACCAACTTATTTCTCTTATTATTTTGCTCCTGTTTGCTTGAACGTTCCTTCTTGTAATTAATTCAGAACCTGAATAGACTTCCTTGCTTAGTAGATAACTTAAGATTCTTATTACTGTATCAGTGCATATTTGTTTCCTATCATTGATTCATGTTTGGTTAATTGACCTTGTGTATTGTTAGTTCACACATACATGCTTAGGTTAATTGAACCCTGTTTGGATATTGGAATGATATAGCTCAGGTTTTGACGATTCATGAGTTTTAAATGTGCTTCATGTATTTGCATCAGTTGATTGACCATGTTTAGGTTTCTTTGTATTATGCTCAGCTATTCGATCCCCTAACTTGTTTTATGATTTTTAGTTTATTGTTGAATTGATTTCACCTCAACTCACCTTTGATTTAGTAGTCTGAATAGTTAACTATTAATTCGTTGATTAGGTATACCTTTGAAACTAAGATAACTAATAGTATAATTGGAAACTAACTTTAAGGACCTAAACTAACTAACCTAGAACCTGAAAATAGCTCACCTAAAATCAAAGATTGATTAGTGAGTTAGTCATCTCAATTAGTCAACATTTAATAAGCTAATTACATACTAAGCTAAGAGTTAGTTAATTGCAACTTCACTAATGGTTAATTAAGTTGATCACTCAATTAGGTTGATTAAGTATAATGACTCAAATTGAGTTAATCACAATTAGGTTTAAATCTAAAATAATTCACCTAAGCTTAATCTCTAGTTAATGATGAATCAATTTCAAGTTCTTTAACCTAGTAATTAACCCAAATCAATAGATAATCTTGATTAATCTTAAAGGGTAATTCTAAGGATATTAAGGGATAGTTTAGGAATTACAACTGAAGAATCTTGGGTATAACAACCCAAGAAACTTCTAGAATTAGGAAATAATCATAAGAATCAGATTCTTTAAGGGTAAAACAGTAGCTTTAAAAGGGGATAAGGGCTGGAATTAATAAAATGTTCTAGAAGAAGGTACAACTGTCCAAAAGAATAAGGTCTGACAGTTGTACATGTACTATTTCAGCCTAATAGGATTAGGAATGTCCTCTAAAGATGCTACTCTAAATTTCCCTATATATATAGACTAGGATATTCAGCCTAAAGGGGACCTTTTTTTTTTTTTGGAAAAACTTTGGACACTCTGAAAAAGACTCTCTTCTAGCTGCTGAAAAAGACATAAATACTTTCCATTCGAAAACAAAAGGTTCCCAAAAGAAAAGTATTATTTGAAAAGAAAAAATCTGATTTCCTTTTTGAAAACAAGTCCACAACTAAATGGCCTAGCCCAACTGCTATCTTCTCTTTTTGGATTTCTGATTTCTGGAAGTTTTCTTCAAACATTCATACTCAAAGATTTCTGGGTTAATTCTTGCTGGACTGTTTGATTTTATCCCTGGGTTTTCTGTTTGCTGCTGCTGAATTCTCTTCCTTCTTGCTGATTGTTGTTCATACTTGACCTTTATTTGGTCAAGTCTTTTTGCTGTTTTTCTTCCTCTTTAAAGTTATGTAACAATAAACCTTTAGATAAAATTAATTGTGCTGAATTGTTGATTAGTGTTGTGTTTATGTTAAGCTTGCATGAATCTGAATCTTCCTCTCCTCCATTCTTGATATAAAAACTGAAGTAAGGTTACCATTATTTGAATGCATGTATGTAATTTCTGGAATTAGTTTGATTGTTTGTTAAGTTTCTGTCAATACATTTAGCATTTGGTAGTTAGATGTTAATTTTATGTTTAGCATGTTAAGGTAATTTGCACTAGGGTATATGAGTTTGATTCCTCAATAATCAAACCAACCCCATGATGAGTGCACAAACATTATCATGGTTGGCTGAAGTTTACCCCTCAAAAGGGAAAAACGTATGTAGTTAAAGAGGCATTAGAGTTGAGGAATCTGAACCTCTAAATGGTCAGGTTCATCCTCTAAAATGCCTAAATAATGAAAGTTTCTATATAGTTTAAAATTATGTTAGTAGTAGCACTAGGGTAGATGAATCTGGCTCCGTAATAGTCAAATTCACCCCCTTGATAGTGCCTAAACAGTAGCTTAGGGTGCTGAAAATCACCCTTTATGGATAAGAATTGGGTAATCAAAAGGCTCCTAGGGAAACGAATCTGAATCCCTTAATATGATCAGATTTATTCTCTAAAACATGCCTAAAAATCAAAGTCATAGTAAAGTATGAGTTGAAAGTCACAAAAGATGACCTCTATGGAATTGAATCTGACCCCTTTATGGTCATATTCAGTCCATAAAAAAGGCAAGAACCTGTTCTGTTAAAGTGGTGTAAAACATCATCAAGGTTGAGTCTAACCTCCTTTATGGCATGACTCATCCTATAAATGTCTGAAGGTCTGTTGTTACTACAGTCCAAATAGCAAAATTTTGGACTTATAATTTTAGATTAAAAGATGCTCTTATTTGTGTTTCCGTGGTCACTGGAGAGACTCCGTAAGCAAGTCTCTATGTAAATTTAGACTTAGTTTTGTTTTGGCATTATGGGATTAAAGTCTGACCCATTCATGGCCAGGTTCACACCAAAAAAATGCATAAATAACTCTGCTTTTTTTTTTTTAGTATAGTTTAGCACAACATCATCAGGTTTAAACTTGACCTTTTTTCATGGTCCTGTTTAGTCTGGTGGATGCATGGCACACACAATTATTTGGGGTGTTCCATATATTACAAAAGAGGTCTCGCATGTACAACCTTAGAAGAATTCAACTCAGACAACTAGCTCGAAGTCTCCATTTTAGTTTTCCTCTCTTTTAAAAAAATGTATTCACATAGTAGCAATGATGCTGTAATTCTTCTACGTTGTAACCTACACTGGACTGTACACTTAATTCTATTTAGTGCTCATACTGATTTTAGAAAAGAAGGCTTTAGTAATGTCAAACTTACAATTCGTGTCCCTGTTTTCTAAAAGTAGCATGGTGACAGTAGATAAAAATGGAGTGTATGTTCGAAATTAGCAGGCATAGAATTTTACAAACACTTATTGATTTGGAAACAACTATTTCCGATTTTAGTTGTCTTCAATATAAGTCGGAATTATTTAATTACTCTCAGTTCATTCCGCATCTTATAAATTTTCTGAAACCAACATACGCATATTTTTACGAATGAATTTCGATCCTAGTAACCTGTGTTTTAAACGACCAAATTTGAACTGGTAAAGCTGTTCGCGCTACATCCTTCCTTAAAAAGAAACCACAAAGTAGTTTTAGATTACAAATTCAAAAGCATTTAGAATTGGTATGATCTTGGTTTTAAGACTAATCTGTCCAAAACTTTAAATTTCATTTTTTGATAACTCGCGCCCTCAAAAATCCCGTGATTTACTTGTGTTTAATATGGTGAATCCTTGATACATATGATTATGATTTTCCAAACAATGTCCCTCTGATAACTGGAAAACAACATTAAATGTGCAAATTTTCTCCTAATTATCATTCAGAGTGCAATGTTTCTGTTTATACCTCTATCTAGTAATGTTTAGTTCAAATTACACAAATACCTTATTGTTCAATAGCCAAATTAGGATCGGCCAAAAGGAGTTGAAATAATTTAGGGCTAAAATGTGGCCTTAGCCAAAATATGCTGTCCTTTAGGCTAATTAATATCATTTAGGCAATCCTCTAGGTAGAATGATACCTTTAGTTTGGAATTTGATAAAGAATCAAATATTATTCAAAAATCACCATAATCTACACTCGAGAGTGGCAACTCATGCCCCGGACCCTTAACACCGAACATTAATAAAATGTACATAGCAACCACGGGTGCATTTCATGTGACGTGTTTGCCGTGTGCTCAAAAACAACAAGTGCACGCCATCGTGACTTGTTTAAGATAAATCCATAAACGTCCTAATTGATCTTAAAGCTAAAAGACTCCTTTAAATAGAAAACATAGAGAATAATCGAACACCGCCTCAAATGGGTATTATAAAACCGTCACGACCATAGTCTTGACTGCGTAATCTACACTCGGGACTGACAACTCATGTCCCCGACTTCAACTTAAAACTATATTAAAATCCCGTGTGCGATTGCGGGTGCATTTCATGTGGCGTAATTGTAACATGTCCAAAGCAGACAAGTGCACGTTCTCGTGACTTATTTTCAAGATAAATCCATAAATGTCAAAAGCGGTTACAAGTTTAAAAGGCTAAATGCACAACAGGCTAAAACACGTAAACAATCAGATAATATAGGCCAAAACCGGGCTAGAACGATGGAATTCGGGAGTGCCTAACACCTTCTCCCGGGTTAACAGAATTCCTTACTCGGATTTTTGATCGCAGACAAATTAAAACAGAGTCAAAATTTCCTCGGTTTGGGATTTTAAAAACAAAACGGTGTCCCGGAGCATCGTCAAAAATCTAGGTGGTGACTCTGAAATAATACTAAGTCCCAAAACCGAATAATATCACTTTAATTGGAAAAACTCCCTTATTGCCCTCACCGGTGAAAAAGGAGGTGTGACAGTAGTAATTTTGAAATCCGTTCCTAAAGGCATCTCTACGAGTGTTCATTTCGAAGCTTTATTTGTGTCACGTGAACGTGTATACAATTTTAAGAAAAAGTATTTGTTACTGTAAAAGTTATTTCATTCAAAGTTACGCGAACATATACTTTGATTCTTCAAAAAGTTTAGGAACTCTAAATGTATCAATCACCTAATTAAGGACGGGTCTAAACACTTTTGTTATTTCTAGAAAATCGTATTCCTAAATAACTTGTAAGATTATATAGAGGTCGAAGAAGTCTTTGGACTACAACATGTAGGATTACTCAAGGTCTTGTGGAATTAAATTTAGACACTCAAATTCGAGATTGCTAGAGCAACTAACCAACAGGGATCCTAACACATCCTGAAATCATCCTAATTCCATACAGAAACTTCATTAAATGAAATAACTAGATAAATAGCAAAATCTTGGAAAAGAACAATTGGCAATGCATTTCAGTAACAACCCAGTTCGGCCCTATATTCAAACTTCCCTGCATGATGCCTCTATTTATTAACTTTGATTTTAGTAAAGTAGTCCTATTTAATTTGTAACCAGCTAAATGGTGAAACATATAGCAAACAAATGAATTTTATTTTGGTGAAAAATTAACAAATCTGGCATGATTCATCCTAACTATATTTTTCAATGCAATAAAATATGATCGAAGGTCCAGTAAACAAGAGACCCAGTTGTTGCGTCAAAATCAAGCAACCCAAACTTAAGTTACCTATGAGAATAGCACCACTCAAACAAATGTTGAAATCAGTCCAATTCATTTGCAATATATATATCCAGACTATACCCAAACCACATAGTGACATGTCTTCCTCCTTTATCAATATCATTTGAGGTTAACAGGCCCTAAAGTTTAAACCATGGGTCCAGATTCATGATTTACAGGTAGTCATGCACTATTATTCAAACACAAAATGATATAGCGATATTCTGATTAGAATTAGATAAGAGGATAAATGACTTCAGGAACATCTTCTACACAAAATAATACACATTTTTGCAGAATAAACTACTACAAATCTAATCATGCTGAAAATCCTAATATTGACAACAAGCTTGAATCAATTCCTGCATACTTCACTGCTCAAATGCTTAGAAAATCAGGCCTGTTTAGTTGGAAAATCAAACCCCATATCAAGGACAAATAACATGTAATGAAAAACATCCCGTAAGCAAGTAGTAGAATCACATAACTAATTCTAGAGCCATAGATGAATTAGATCTCAATCAACTAAGCATACTACATCAGCAACCATAGAAATAAGTGCACACAATGTATCTATGTGTCAACTTTACACATTTTTATTCATCAAACGTACAAGAAGTAGTCTCACATACCTACTTGCAGAAAACAGTCAACAGAAAGCAAAATAAAGGCTGAAAATAAATGAAGAATAATCTCAGGCAACTCAGAGAGAACAACAACAAGCTAGTGAAGGGACAACCTTGAAATTCCAGATTTAAACTTGATTTTTAAAATCAGACCAACCTTTGGAAGACCTGAATTGAACCAGCAAAAAGCTAACCTAATGAAACCCNCCCCCCCCCCCCCCTTTTTGTTGTTTTCTATTATTTTTTTTTGAAGAGATTCAGCTTGTAAAAAAAAAAAAGTCTAAGAAGGAGCACTCTGCTTTCAGAACTGTTTGGGAGATGAAGAAGAGAATAGAAAATTAAGGAAATTTTTAGCCGTGTTCTCTTTTTTTTTTCCTCTCGTGAGTGAGAGTCCTCTTATATAGGAAAATCCACCCCCTATTTTCCATGTGCCTTCCCTAAAATTTAGGGATAACGAATCTTTCCTAACCAATTTTTTTACAGCTATCCCTTCTAGAAACTTCCTTTCTTTCAGATATTTTCCTTTCTAAAACTTTTAAGACCCCCTAGACTATTTTTTAATTCAATTGTCTCATACAAGTTCTTATTAATTTACAAATCAGGACTAACAAAATAAGGCAGGAATCAACATGAACCAAAGATCAAATAAGTCAAGCATTATACCTAGTGGATGAAGTATATAGACTAACCCTAACCCTAAATAATTTTAGCATGAACTATCCCTGAATTTATCAAGAACATATCTCACACAAGAAATATTGTTAAAACTCATTAACAGTCTATTCAGATGATGACTTATGAATTCAAATAGGAACAAGCAAAAATGCACACTGTAATTGTCACACCTCCTTTTTCACTACCCCCGATTAATGAAGGGTAGTAAGGGAGTTTTTCCAATTAAAATGACATTATTCGGTTTTGGGATTTATTTTAGTTTTCAGAGTCGCCACCCGGATTTTTGACGATGCTCCGGGACACCGTTTTATTTTAAAATCCCAAACCGAGGAAATTTTGACTCTGTTTTGATTTGTCTGTGACCAGAAATCCGAGTAAGGAATTCGGTTAACCCGAGAGAAAGTGTTAGGCATTCTCGAGTTCCGTGGTTCTAGCACGGTCGCTTAACTATTAATAATTGGCTTAATTATCTAATTATTTATATATTTTAAACCTATTGTTCTTTTTAGCCTTTTTCACTTTTTAGCCGCTTTTAATTTTTATGGATTTATCTTGAAACAAATCACGATGGTGTGCACTTGTTTATTTTTGGACATATTGCAATTACGCCACATGAAAAGCACCCGTAATTGCAACACGCTATTTTAATATAATTTGAAGTTGAAGACGGGGACATGAGTTGTCGCACCTGTCACACCTCCTTTTTCACTACCCCAGAAGGGGTGTAAGTGAGTTTTTTCCAATTAAAGGACAATCGAAACGTGATTATATTATTAAAAGATTCACAGTCGCCACTTGGAATAATTTATGGTGTCCCAAGTCACCGGTTTAAATCCCGAATCGAGGAAAACATGACTCTGTTTTACAGTCCATGAACACAAAAATTCGAGTAAGGAACTCTGTTTTGAAATCGAAATTAACAGAAGAAGCCAAAGTGTTTTTGTATTTTCTTTTTTTGATTATGAAATCTAATAGAACTGATTCTTTATATATCTGAACTAGGACGCTAAATAAAAAAGGAAAAAGTAAAAATCAAAGGGGTTTGCTGCTTGGTGGTGGCTGTAGGTGGAGATGGAGATGAAGAGGGTGGTTGTTCGGCGGGCTGGAGACGACGGATGGTGAGGGGATGAGCATCTGGTGAGAGGTATGGCGGACGGTGACGGTTGGAGATGGGGTGGTGCTGGGCGGAGGTTGTTTTTAGAAAGGAAGGGGAATGGGCGGCTGCTACTGGATTAGCATGGTGAGGAGAGGCGGCGGCTGGCGGCAGCTGGCTGCGGGTTTTTGTAGGTGAAGGGGGAGGGAGTTGGCGGCTGGTATGGTGGTGTTTGCCGGCGGCGTGTGTGTGTGGTTGAACAGCAGTGGCGGAGATGGGGCGGCAGTTGGAGGTGGCAACAGTGAAGAGATCTTTTTTGGGTTAGGTCCTCTAGCCTGGTTGGTGTAGAGAGTGGTGGTGGGGTCGGCGACCGGCGGCTTAGGGAGAGACGA